>PKRV01000861.1:25322-204355 GCA_003709505.1 Hyphantria cunea | reverse complement strand
ATATAAATGATCACATCTCAAACCGTATTCAAATAGTTTAACATTAAATAAAACTTTGCGCAAGTCATGACAGCTTGATAAAAATTCGTAGCCTAAAGTCGAATTTATGAAACTCGCATCTAAGCATTACAAATGAATTTAATTACAAAGCAGAGTAGGGTAGAATAATTGAGGTCTAATTTACAGAAAGTTTTTATGCTACGTTTGAGAAGTTTCAACTGACTTTATCTTTAATAATATCGTTATACGATGTGGCGTCTTCCACATACAACGCAACAACAAAAACACGCTACAGTGACATCTACCGAAGATACGTCGAACTACGGAGTAACTAAGGAAACTAAGAAACTACCAATCCTGAATCGCGCAATAAAAATTCTCGCGCCGATTAGCATATATATATATATACAACAACCCAACATCAAACGTTGGGCAGTGGCCCGCCAGGCATGATCACCTCGCCTGGTCGGAGGATCCTCCCTTTGTGTTGGAGGGACAAGTCACCCGTTCCTGCACATACATAATAAATACTGTATTTAGTTTTCATTCTTGTTTTGAGCGTAAGCGACTTGCAAACAACAGGTCTCGGACTCGATTCCTGGGTCTGACGGCCTGAAAGAGCAGTTAAACTGTCGGTCCAGTTATCATGAACACCTATGACAATCGNATTCATAATTGAATAAATGATTAAAATTCAAAATCATTTATTCATAATTGAATGTCTTAATAGACACTAAGTGACATTTATGAATGTTAATTAGAAGCTACATTTAAAAAAATCATAGTCGATACAAACAAACGCCACAGATGTACTGTATTGTCAAGGTGAATTAGGTGAAAACACCAAAATTCACTGCCTCCGTCGATCCATGACTTCCAGTTTCCAAAATGCGTAGGGCCTTATGAGAATAATACTGGCAAAGAAACTCATGGCCACTCTTTCTTAAAAGTCAGATCTTCAGGTACAATAGTATTAGTAAGTATTACATAAATGGTTAACTGTATGCAAGCTGTTACCACCTGAATGAATGAAGAATTCAGTTTATTGATATGCTCCAACGGCTAACGTACTTCAACTGTATAACCTTCAATGGTATCACTCAGTTAGGTCAGGTTAATACTTTCACTCATACTTTTAGTTATACTTTTAATCATACTTTAAGTCAATCATAATAAGGTTTGTCAAATAATCTAAGTCAGGATTTTAAAAAGCTTTAGTTTTCCGAATCGCACTCAGTGTACAATTGTCATAATTCTACTTTTGACTAGCCTTAACCTCGACTAGATGAGTTAACAATATATATATTAATGTGTGATCGTCACATAAAGAATTAACATTAACAAAAAAATATTAAAACCAAATAACAAAGTTCTTGATAAATGGGCCTATAAATATTTCAATTTCAAACTTTCGTCTTAAAAGCAATGTCTGTGTTAATACTCAGTAATTTGAGCGTTACGAGTTTACGACTTAATTTGAACTCGTAATCAGTTTAACGCGACGCCTCGCCCGGTTGGAGATTACCCCACGAAAACAAATGACTGACACATATCTAGCTAACCTGAATTACATTGGTACTAACGTTTTTATCTTAACAGCTACCCTTAATGTCATAGTATGTGTCAGCTCTCTTTATATATAGTAAACATCTTAATGAGTTACAAGTATATTGCTTTATTTCATTCTAAAAATATATTTTAAGTCGTACATTGTCTATAGTAGTTTCCTGTTCATTATTCGATTTGTTAATATACTGTAACGAAGAAAGATTATTGCAGAACAACGCTCAAGACGTCTGAACATCGGCAAGTTCTTAATAAACCTTAAATCGATATAGATAGCGTCGAATATAGATTGATTGTTGCACCGTCGGGTGCGTTCTTGGTACGGTGAACAACCTTGTATGTAGGAGTAGTTACTAGAATGCACTAGTAATAATAATATGTATCGTCTCGCGGGCCGTAGTTCAGTTCAGTTTGAAATACTGTGCGATAAATATTGCAGTTATATCAGTGATTAGCCTAGCGACCTCGGTGACAAATAAGGACAGTTATTATAGGCGATATTGTAATTTTAATACTGTTTTTAATAAAGTCTCTTTAATACATCAGAACGTTTATTTCTCAAATACAATGAACTCTAACACGTAATAGTATATGCCTAAATGTATTGCCCACCAGATGACCCACACAAATTAGTCTGCATCTCTTCTCAATCATGTTTGGCTCCTATTAGTCTAAATGTGAATATACTATCCTATATTAAGCACTATAGTTTTGGAGTTCATCGTAAGCAACAATGTGGCAATAGAAATATATTTTTTTGAGTGCTTTGATGGTGCACTGCTAGAGTATGCGACTGTTGTACTTGAGGTCTCGGGTTCGATTTCCAGGTCGAACCAAATGTTTGTATGATGTACAAATATTTGTTTCGGGGTTCAAGTATTTGCTATAGATAAAGTAGAAGAATGTAATTTACAAAGCAAAACTGTAACTAGAATAAAATCAAAAGAAACAATCTTTAAAAATTGTGTTCTAAATTATCATAAGCCTGTTAGAAATATATTATATAATTAAATTCCATCGGCGAAATGAAAATAAATTAAATCCAGAAACAATATTAATGATCTTAGCCATCAGACTTGATCAGCAGTATCGTCAAAACTCTGCTTGCCAAAGTGGCTCTACTCTGTTTATTCGAAAGCATTAGCATAATCCAAGAGTAGTGGTTACCAGACTATGCAATAATGTAGTATAGTGACTTACACTATGGTGGTTCATTGACATGCTTCTGCACCATTGGCGTCCGATCTGATGCTCTTTTTTCTGACTTAAAAATAATTCAATGATAATTCCACAAAACCTACATGCAACAACACTCATACTCGCAAAATATCTCGAAATAGAGATCATTACACTCAGAATTGTGGCAAATTACACTAGGTTAGGTAGTATCGNGCGTAAGCGACTTGCAAACAACAGGTCTCGGACTCGATTCCTGGGTCTGACGGCCTGAAAGAGCAGTTAAACTGTCGGTCCAGTTATCATGAACACCTATGACAAACGTTATTTTGAAGTGAGTGCCAGTATATAATATATATGGACAACTAGTTCAACCTTCGAATCCAGGTCACCATCAGTCCAATGCCAGGCACTTCTGCAAAAACTGTCATTTAGGTAAAACTAGTGGAACTATTAGCCAACCCCAAATAATCTTAGAAATAATAAAGGTTTTGAAGACGATAAGCTTTCATTCTTTTTAAGACTAATGAAAATTTATAAAGCGTGTGGATTAGGTGTTAAACACGGCAAAGAAGCGTCCAAGGTCTTTGAAAATTCAATGAAGCATTTTTCTTGGGATATACGCAAATCTCTAATAAATTACTTGTGATGTTTGAATTTTTTAAATCCGACGATAACATTACACGTAAGTACACTTATTTGAATGAAATAATGAAATTATGATAAATTTATAAAACTGTATAATATAGTTGACTGATAAAGTACAGCCAGCTATTAAAATGTTACTCAAGTAAAATCTAAAATTTGGCTTAAATCCTGTTTTTTCCGGTTC
This sequence comes from Hyphantria cunea, assembly GCA_003709505.1. NCBI lineage: Eukaryota > Metazoa > Arthropoda > Insecta > Lepidoptera > Erebidae > Hyphantria > Hyphantria cunea. Next base: position 200,781 of record PKRV01000861.1, on the reverse strand, counting down.
AATCGCAGTACACACTACACACATACATTATTATTGAAATTATTATGGGTGTGTATTGTAAAAAAACGTTTGAGTTAATGCATCAGTCTCAGTACCACGTTAGCCAGACAATTGGGTTTGTTACAAGTTGTCCTTCTTTTGAAATTAACTATTTACATCGTCATCAATTAAACTGACAATACAACTGACTTCTTCTATCGTGTTTACTTTGCAGTTTCAAGTTTATTAATCGTTCGTAAAACAGCGTATTAAAGTTATCGATACGGCTTGGTTAGGACTAGACATCTTTTCCAACTGTTTGAATGAATTNAAGTCACCCGTTCCTCCACATACATAATAAATACTGTATTTAGTTTTCATTCTTGTTTTGAGCGTAAGCAACTTGCAAACAACAGGTCTCGGACTCGATTCCTGGGTCTGACGGCCTGAAAGAGCAGTTAAACTGTCGGTCCAGTTATCATGAACACCTATGACAATCGTTATTTTGAAGTGAGTGCCAGTTTATAAAATATATGGAAAACTAGTTCAACCTTCGAATCCAGGTCACCATCAGTCCAATGCCAGGCACTTCTGCAAAAACTGTCATTTAGGTAAAACTAATGGAACTATTAGCCAACCCCAAATAATCTTGGAAATAATAAAGGCTATGAAGACGATAAGCTTTCATTCTTTTTAAGACTAATGAAAATTTATAAAGCGTGTGGATTAGGTGTTAAACACGGCAAAAAAGCGTCCAGGTCTTTGAAAATTCAATGAAGCATTTTTCTTGGGAACGCAAATCTCTAATAAAATACTTGTGATGTTTGAATTTTTTAAATCCGACGATAACATTACGCGTTAGTACACCTATTTGAAAGAAATAATGAAATTATGATAAATTTATAAAACTGTATAATATAGTTGACTGATAAAATACAGCCAGCTATTAAAATGTTACTAAAGTAAAATCTAAAACTTGGCATAAATACTTTTTTTGCCGATTCAATCGTAGTACACACCACACACATACATTATTATTGAAATAACGCAACTGGGGTGTGTTGTAAAAATAAAACGTTTGAGTTTAAACATCAGTTTTAGTACTACGTTAGCTAAACAATTGGGTTTGTTACAAATAGTCCTTCCTTTTGAAACTAACAATTTACTTCGCCATCAATTAAACTGACTATATAACTGACTTCTTCTATCGTGTTTACTTCGCAGTTTCAAGTTTAGTAATCGTTCGTAAAACAGCGTTTTAAAGTTATCGATACGGCTTGGTTAGGACTAGACATCTTTTCTAACTCTTTGAATCAATTTAAAAAAAATGTTCAAGCCTTTATACTAAACGTTGTTTCATTGTTGACGTACCTACTTGTTACGTAAATCAATTTTGTGTATAAATATTGTATGTCGTTGTTTTATATTTATTTGCGTATTTATTGTAATTAATTGTTTTCATTTCCCCCTTTGCTTGTTCTTTTTTTGGAATGTTCATGTTGTGATCTTCCCATAATTGAAGAAGCACAAGACATAAAGATTTATTATTCGTAATAAAACTAGCATGTAAAATGTACAACTTATCGAAGAATCAGATTAAATGAAATAAATAAATAAGCTATAAATTAAGGATCTTAAAGAAAGTAAAAAATATCGTTTCATTTACTATTCTTATATATGTTATGAATTAAGTTATTTAATTGACTTACTTATTCTACACAAACTAGACCGAGAGAGTTCCGTTTAATTTTTAAGTGCTTTTGCAATTAGGTAGTACTACAAGAAAATTTGTTCAATTCAGTGACATCAATGTAATGATCCTCGGTGGCACAGTGGTAGCGTATGCGACTGCTGTCCATGAGGTCTCGGGTTCGAATCCTGGGTCGGACTAAGTGTTTGTATGTTCTGCAAATATTTGTTTCGGAGTTTAGTTGTTTTCTATGTATAATATGTAAGTATTTACAAAAAAAAAGTATTTATGTATTCATATCAATTGTATAGTACCCATAATACAAGCTCTGCTTAGTTTGGGACTAGGAGGCGTTGTGTGTTAGATGTCCGAAAAATGAACTTATTTAGTTTGCTTTGATAATTAAGAAGTCTCTTTTATACACGAAACTATATATTATTTCCGGAATGCTCAGATATTGTTACTATTCCAATGTAACCAGAACTTCTTCGGCTAGAAGAAGAGACGGCTGAACTTATTTTTTACGTGGACTGCCATCAAACCTCCGTAACTGAAATACTAAACGATATCGAAGTTTTGTAGACTGTAGACTGTTTTCGGACTTCTTAAGGCTCCAACTACTCGTAACAATTGCCAAAGATGCTCATAGATAGACAGCCGGGATCGACGGCTTAACATATTCTCCGAAGCATGAAGAGTAGGTGTGGTCTGAACAATTAGGTATATTTCGTTTCATAAATATACTTTGTATTAATATATGTTACAACACATCATTTATTTTCATTTATGTCTGAACATATTTATTACTATTATTATTATATCTTGATACTAAGGATCTAAGGAGAATAAATTTGGGTTGGTTAAAGAAATGTACTGGAAAATGTAGTGCTAAGACAAACTTGAGTTAAAAACTAGCTTTTATCCGCGACTCCTCTAGCGTGTAAATCGGTTATGGCGCCAAAATATCCTATTGTTCTCCAAGGTCTAATCCATCTCTGTCCTCAAATTCATACAAATCAGTTTATCCGTGCAAGCGAAATAGACAGAATTACTTGCGAATTCGCTGTCTACAGATAGAATTACTTTCGGATTTAATATATAGGTATGGATGCATGATACTTACATACACCCGAATTTCAAAGGTATTTGAAATGAGCCAATCTCCTCCAAATTTACCTCAATTGTCTACTCTTTTAGCATTATCGTTGATTTAAGATATAAATTGTTGGTAGCTTTAGTTGGTTTGAAATCAACAGCTATTTACAATATTATTGTAAAACATTACAATTTTAATATTTTTGTAGGATGAAAAGCTCGAATCTAACCCAGATATTTAAAACCATTGTTTTATTATCTACTATTAGTGGGCGTTAAAGTAGGTCAAAATGATATTAACTGAATACAGGGCGAGTAAACTAATTATGTACTCGCTCTTACCAACCTAAAATATCATGTTTCGTTGGTGAGTGCGAGACCGGAGTCCCAATGATGCAAAATCATATCAATAGGCCACCATAGTGTAGTATATGCTGCATTGTTTGGATACAAAGACTATAGTGACCACAACTCTTGGATTTTGCTCATTCATGCATGCTAAGACTGAAGCCATGGTAATATTATTCCCTTAGTAAATAGGAATGAAAGTATTTATTAACACAAAATATATCCTATCGTAGTAATTACTTTATTTTACAGAGTTACTTTCGAAAATAACTTTGTACGTCTGTCACGGATTACAGCTACACCGATTTTAATCAAATTTGACATAGAAATGCTTTGATTTTTGAGGAACGACATGGTCTGCTATTTACCGCGACAACCTACATACAAGCGAGTTTAGCTGAAGGCAAATGCTGGTGTTATAAATGCGGAAGTTTGTGAGGATATATGGATGATTGTTATTCTTTCACGCAGTAAGTATTGCACAAATTTAGTTGAAACATTATAGTAGCATAGCTTATACATTAAAATAGCAGATGGGCTAATATTTACTGCAAGAACCGATATTTATGCGGGCGGAATCGCATTAATAAACTAATGTACAACATTAGTTTGCATATAAATAAGACAATTATTTGGTTATTTCGGCATATCGCTTACTGCTTTTTAGTAACACTAATATAGCATTGGTTTCACTCTGAAAACGAATTAAAAAGGATTCCTATTTTAACAGGGTTCCATTGGGGCTATCAGTTTCACTTTAACGAATTAACTGGCCAAACTTTAACTAGTATTAGAACAATTAGTACAATTAAACACAAACCTGAACTTTACGACCCAACGAAACGTTGAAATTTGACTTTAACTTTAAATTAAGCAACTCGCAAACCGCCTAAATACGTAATGCAGTACTATCTAGTTGAATCCCTAAGCATTTGAACAAAATCAGATATTCATACGTGCAGTATTCCCGTACTGCAAAACATCGAGTAACTTACTCGATAGTGAACTGAATTGCATGCCCTCCAACAGATTCAGTAGTATTATAACTTCACTACATATATTAGGGGCTTTATATTCCAGTTTCATATAGGAAGTAAATTTCCTAAGTCTTTAAACCTAAATTAACAAGGGAGACTGAACACCTTGAGTTATATAATAATGCTAGATGTACAAGAACTAATGAGTTTTTCACGCCTTTTGACCAGCGTGCGCAATCCGTGGTCAGAAACTAACTGATTTAAGGTAAATGTGCATATACACATGTATATTGAGCCCCGTGGTGTTCCTGTTTATGTTGTTTTAACCACGGTCAACAAACGGGGCGAGGTTAGTTTAAAAAGTTACTCCTTACATCATTAATTATCGGTGAAGATTTTGTCGAAATCGTTCCACCCGTCCCAGAGATTAGCCGGAACAAACAGACAGACAGACAGACGGACAGATACAAATAATGTAAAAAAATATTTTGGTATATGTACCGTGTATGCCTACATATGCATTTAGTATGCGGAAAATATTGGTCTGAGTCTGGGTGTTTTTTGCCCCCGTAACATAAAATTTTGTAAAATCTCCTACAATACAGTTGTGGTAATTCTTGCTTCACTAGACTAAAATTTCTCTATAATTATTTTCTTTTCTTCTAATTTTTTAATAAAACGTTGCCCAAAATACTATTTATATATTTATGCTGGTAGAAAATATTTTGGTATATGTACCGTGTATCATGTTAAGTTTTTACCGTGGGAGAGCCACGCTTCGGTATGCATGGGCCGGCTCCACCGGAGTGATACCACGGCTTCACAGGAAACCGGTGTGAAACAGCGCCTGCGTTGTGTTTTACCAAGTGAGTGAGGATACCGGAGGTCCTTTTTTTTTACCTGTGGAAACCCCCTCGGGCCTTCACCCCACCGGGGTTTGCGGCAGGGCGGTGTGTCGGAATCGAACCGACTAAAACCACACGGTGTGCCACTCTGCGCCTGAGACGGGAGAGATCCGGGAACCGCTTTCTTACGCAATCCAGACCCCTCCCAGTGCCTGCCCACACTGAAGCGGGCTCCGTCGTCTGATGGTAAAACTCTCAATTTAGGCGACTTACGGCACACGCATAACGTCGCCCCCTCGCGGCTGGCCTGTGAAGCGGATGGAGGAGAAAACCCGTCCCGCCCATCCGCGGCCACACTCANTCAATTTAGGCGACTTACGGCACACGCATAACGTCGCCCCCTCGCGGCTGGCCTGTGAAGCGGATGGAGGAGAAAACCCGTCCCGCCCATCCGCGGCCACACTCAGGACGGCATGAGGCGCTGATAGGCGCGCCTCCGCCGCCCCGTTTGCCGGCGACGGATTGGGTACGAGTGGAGGTCGTCCTCCCGGGCCTTCTCCGCCGCCTTCTTCTGCGAGATGACTTCCTCGTAGAAGGTCACGACCGCGGTAAAACTGCTCTCGCCTCCGGCCATGGAGCGTGTGACGGTCGGCAGCGAGAGATCACCTCCGATGACTGCAGTGAGGGGCCGGTGCTGCGGCGCCCAAGCGGGGCACACAGCCAGCATGTGCTGGGCCGAGTCCTCACTGCAGTCGCAGTGGTGGCAGGCGGGACTCAATTCCCTCCTGGCCACCGAGTGCAGGTACTTCCCGAAGCAACCGTGACCGGAAAGCACCTGCGTCAGTCGGAAAGAAAGGGTCCCGTGCTGCCGCCCTGCCCACTCGAGGATGACCGGCTGGAGCACCTCCACGGTAGCGAAACCAGCACGTAGAGCCTCCAGCCGCGACGACCACCGAACCATAGTGCCTCGACGGGCGGCTTCACGCCACTCGCGTACCTGTTCGGGCGGAGGGAAGTTTTCAGAGAGCAGCATTAGCACCAACATGATATTCTCTTATTATGAGAGTTGTCTAAAAGACAAGAATAGATAATAGATCCCGAAATACGAAAGTACATTGATGTGTAAAGTATTGTTGTACATCTGAGTAAAACAACAGCTACTATTTGTACATTTTAGAAAACTATGCCTTAAAATAACTATTCGTAGACGTGTTATTTAAAAAAAACTTAATTATTAAACCATATAGCTTATTAGATGTTTATAGTCAAAGAGATTAGACTAGATTGTAGACTTATCTGGCTTTAGTTTATCACATTTATCATCCAACACAAAACTTACGCTTGATGCAGAATTCTCATTGGTAGACACCACAATTCTTAACTGAAATGCAGCAGGTGCTTTCGTGGCTATGCATATTAACGCACATGAATATTCTGTCTGTGTTTGCGCATTTTCTGCACAGTGACGTGTAAGAAAATGTTCAAAGAATTCGTTGTGTATGTTCCCTCATAAATTACAGTTGACTCACTAGTTTGTGAAGTTTCTGACACTGTTTAAGGATGCTCTAAGTCCTAAAACTGATGTGAAACTTTGTCTGCGGACACGACAGTGCCCCTGCTAAGTCGAGCAGCAAAATAAAAATACGACACCCTTTTCTCTAAGCAGTTCAAACCATTTTCGATCCCTATAACTTTATTGTGAATAAAACTGCAACCCCGAATTCAGTATCCAGGCGGACTTTGTATAAAGACCGTATATTTCAAATTTCATTACGTTTCAACCAGTAAGTAGTTTAAGAATTATAACTAGTCAAAGTTACATAATCTTATCACTCACTAATTGTTTTAATGAACGATCATCAAAATTCTAAGGCATTTCTAGCAGACATATGAGCTTCAAATTTAGAATACAAATGGTATTCAGTGTATAAATTAAGAAAAAACTAAAATATTTTGCAATTTCAGTCAAGTTTTCTAAACACACCAACTGCATGAATAACGTTGTTATTCCATATGAAAATATATTTGCAGTGAATTCATTAGTGCACCTGTATTATGTATAATATATGGCAATTATAGGTGTAGAATAGTAAACTTGTAAAGTGGTCAATAGAATGAAAAAGCAAGAATGGGGCATGTCATATGAAGTTGTAGGAGATAAGTAAATACAGTTTAGTTAATTGCCCGAAATCGCTATTGAAATAAATAACACTAATCACACAAACTTGATTTTGTAATTAAGTAATGTTTCTGTTAGGTACATGAACAGTATTTATAGTGAATGAGAGATAACAATTTTATATAAGGAATAAATTTAACTGTTGCTTAGCCAGTGAGCTCATAGGACAGAGAGTGGGCTTTAAGAGAATTTGTTGTTGGTGTTTAAAAAGTAGAAGGTATTAGAAAATAAAAAAATAAGACTATCTACAAATAGAAATCGGGGACCATGAAAAACATAACTATCGACCGTAAAAATTTTTGAGGTACCAAGTCCAATTAAGAGATTGACTTGGTGATCGCAGTGAACAATCTTTATTTATATTAATATGACATGGATCTCACAACTTCATACGGTACTAAGTTGCGAGTCTTGTTTTTTTTTTTAAAAGTATGTTTTCCATGGCATTATAATTTAAAGTTTTCATTAGAATTTTTATGTATATGGCTGTCTGGAAAACATGATTAGAATTCAAGGCTGGTGGCCACCATCCACATTGCAAAATTAGATTATGTATATATAGTAAAAAAGAAACTCGTGCTTTAGTGAGTGAGTGACAGATTTTAACTGCCTGGCGCAGGAAGGAATAGCCGTGCCGTTGAGTTCGAGAACGAATATCAACTACCTTAAAGCGGTGACTTCCAGGCGCAACACATTTAGAGGAAAGGAAAAGGTGGAACCAGCTTACGATAGCTACATAGAATAGAATACAGAGTGATGTACTGTATTGTCAAAATGTACTTAAGTTTGTACTGCCACATAACACATCAATCAATTTGTAGTCAGTCACTAACCGTGATCAAATTCGTTTTACTATCGAGTGTTAGATGTAATGTTATCTTGTTGATATATAATTCAAANTAACTATCGACCGTAAAAATTTTTGAGGTACCAAGTCCAATTAAGAGATTGACTTGGTAATCGCAGTGAACAATCTTTATTCATATTAATATGACATGGATCTCACAACTTCATACGGTACTAAGTTGCGAGTCTTGTTTTTTTTTTAAAAGTATGTTTTCCATGGCATTATAATTTAAAGTTTTCATTAGAATTTTTATGTATATGGCTGTCTGGAAAACATGATTAGAATTCAAGGCTGGTGGCCACCATCCACATTGCAAAATTAGATTATGTATATATAGTAAAAAAGAAACTCGTGCTTTAGTGAGTGAGTGACAGATTTTAACTGCCTGGCGCAGGAAGGAATAGCCGTGCCGTTGAGTTCGAGAACGAATATCAACTACCTTAAAGCGGTGACTTCCAGGCGCAACACATTTAGAGGAAAGGAAAAGGTGGAACCAGCTTACGATAGCTACATAGAATAGAATACAGAGTGATGTACTGTATTGTCAAAATGTACTTAAGTTTGTACTGCCACATAACACATCAATCAATTTGTAGTCAGTCACTAACCGTGATCAAATTCGTTTTACTATCGAGTGTTAGATGTAATGTTATATTGTTGATATATAATTCCAATCAGGTTATCGACGTTGGAATTGAAAACGGTAACTTTCGCCAAACCATGATATAACGAACGTTACAATTAAAATAGTTGCCTGTTTATGTTTGGTCTATTATATAACAATAAGATAAAAACATCAAAACAGCTGTCAGATGAAAAAAAAAGATTTTGTTTTCAATGTGTCATGGACAAAACATTTTTTGTTTATTTACTTACTCGAACGTATCTTAATATAGACAACAAATAGGTAAGCCTTAAAAGCGAAATAGCAGATATTTCATATGTTGGCAGCGCAATAAATTCCTCTTTATGGGCAGTTAAATGCTTGTTATTCTACAGACATAAGCAAGTTTCCTTCATAAAACAGGAACATAAGGTAAGTAAGAATATTTTCTCAACGCCGCCAGCCTCTTAATTTAATGTGTCTTTTATGATCATTAGATTTATGTCAATTTTGGTAATATGTATTGTACAGTCAGCAAATACGTCGATGCATAAGGCAAATAGTTTGTGGCGATTTGTTCGCCAATTGTAATGATACTAAGAGATTTTTGTATTTATTAATTCAGAGTTAACGACATTTGTTTACATCAATGCAATAAAAATAACACCGAAGTATGAATGGATTTAAGCGCAACAAACCATGCTATTTAAATTGTTTAAACATTCAATTTAATTTGTAAGTATTGTAAACTACATTATTATCATTCGTTTTCTGCAAAAAATAAACAGTTTTCGTTTTCAGTACGTAGCTTAATCAAACAACTTTCAAACTAAGTATTAAGACAAGCACATGTAATGCTGATCTGCTTTAAGTTTCATATATGAATTAAAATGAGAAAAGACAAATATAGTGCCTTCTCGACATTCTTATATTCTTTTTTGACCTCATCATCATCATCAGCCTATCGCAATCCATTGCTGTTCATAGGTCTCTTCAATTGCACACCACTTAGCTCGGTGACCTCACTAGAGAAAATTGCCTCACTGGAAAATTCTGTCCTCTTTGGACATTTGATGATACAGTAAATGGTAAAATATGGTATGGAGGAACGGGTGTCATGTACCTCCAACACAAAAGGAGGATCCTCAGATCAGGCGAGGTGATCATGGCTGGCAGGCCACTGCCCAACGGTAGATGTTAGGATGTTGTATATATGCTAATCAGCGCGTGAACTTCTATTGCGCGATTTAGGATTGGTAGTTTCTTAAGTTCCTCGGTAGTTCGACGTATCTTCGGTAGATGACGCTGTTGTGTATTTCTGTTGTTGCGTTGTATGTGGAAGTCGCCACAAGTGGTAAAACAAGACAACAATTGAAATACAACTAAATATGGTTGTTAGCATAGTGGCTTTAGCGATCGCCATGCCATTTTCTGTTGTACCGATTGTAGTGGATTCGAACTCCACACGGGACAACACTTTTTACGATCTACAAATTATTCTTATGAGTCTGGGTGTTCTTTGTGTCTATTACTTGTATGTTTGTTAGGATCTTCATGACAAATGCCGAGTTTTTAATGTAAACGTTATCTTGAAATAAATGCACATACAAACAAAATTCACTTAAATTACCGGACAAACTATAAAAATAAATATCTACAGCAACGAATTAACTCTCACCGAATATACACTATCACATAAACTATCATTCGGTCTAGTAAAGCATTGTTTCACCCATAATTCACGATGCTTGGCAGGCGATTAGTGAACACAGTATGTTGTTATTAGAAGCCAGTAGGGGTTTCCCATTCTCTCAATATGGTTGATACTTTAAAGAGCTTTAAAGTAGAACAATTATTTGTCTGGTGAAATTTTACACATCTTCTTTAAATAACACAAGCATGTTTTACGTTTTTTGTAATCGATTACAGAGGCTTTATANCGGAAACTATTTGCGGCGGCAGGATCCCTGCGTAGGCTACGGAACTTTCTGCCAATGAATACTAAAGTTTCACTTGCACAATCACTTCTGCTTTCCATCCTTGACTATGGCGATGTCTGTTATCTGGATCTCACCGAAGACCAACTGAACAAACTTGAGCGACTCCAAAACCTTTGCATTAGATTCATATTTGGATTACGTAAATATGATCATATCTCAGAGTTTCGTGCTAAGCTCAAGTGGCTTCCAATACGTTTTCGCCGGAATCTGCATATTCTTTCTCTTTTATACAGTGTTCTGTTTTATCCTCACACACCCCCTTATCTCAAAGAACGATTTCAGTTCTTAAAAAATACACATTGCAGGGACCTGAGATCATCGGAAAAGTTAATACTAAAAATGCCAACACATTCCACTCAATTTGCAGACAAATCTTTCACGGTACAGGCAGTAAGGCTTTGGAACAACTTGCCTGAGAGCATTCGACAAGCAAAAACCTTAACTGTATTTAAAAAGCTGGTGAAGGAGTACTACTTGTCATTGTCAATACTTGAATAGGATATTTATGGATCTGTATATTTGTTGTGGAGTTATTTGTGTAGGTTTCTGTTATTTCCTTATTAATTCACGTGTATGGAGAACGAGTGTGTATTTGAGCAGGTATAAACCTCTATTGATTTGTTTTTATTATTGTTACTATTTTCATTTTGTTTTTGTTTTTCTCTTTTTTTTCCTTTTTTTTTATTTTTTAAATTCTTATTGTAAAGATTGTATTAATTGTGTGTACTACTAAAAATCATACATAACAATCTCATGTCCATGATGGTTGTCTGGAAGAGATCGCCGTGAGCGATAAGACCGCCAATTGTTGTAGTAATCCTTTTTGTCACTCATTTTATTTAGTATTTTTGTAATATGTACGCAATGAAGATAAATAAAATAAATAAAATAAAATAACGTGGTGTAGTAGCAGTTTAGGTGGCCTCTGATGGTCTTTGCAAACCAACGAAAAAATATTTTAGCTAAACAAATTCTGGAGGTCAAAATATCACTCGAGTCGAGTTTGCTGAACCTTACTGAAATATATATAAAACTGAAGAACTAATTGAGATTTAAATTGATGAAATTTTAAATCATTTGACATAATAAAGACAAAAGTGTTTAGATTAAAACTATACAGAAAAGAGTCTGGACTTCGTTTTTCACATCATAATAATACCATTTTAGATGTACAAGATTAACTGCTTAACAAACAGAGACAAAAAAGGTAGATTTATTATATATCTTAAGTATAAACACTTACGTAGTCTAATCTTTTCCAGCTTTTATGTGAAGGTTCCCAGAATGCTCTTCCAAGAAGGGACAGGGACCGACAATGTGACATTTGAGGCTTTGTTCTGAGCTTAACTCTACCTTTCTTCATGTCAAGACGGTACGTCTACAATATTGTATTGTTAATTTATTGTAGATATATTGAAACAGTCGTGTTCATAGTCCTTGAAATATAGCTTAATCTCTGTGACAATTACTACAAGTGGAATTTTGGATACTACGAGGTATAAGTATGTGTGAATTTTTATTTTTATTATGTTTTGCACTTCATTAATGATCACTTCATACCAACACTTAAAAAAATTAAATATATATACAAAATAAAATAGCTTGTTCAAAGTTATTTCACACATCCGTCACCGAGATCTACATATTTTATAAGAAGAGAGAGACAAGCTATATATTTTAAGGACTCTAGTATTGACATCACCAACATGAATTCTCTGAAAAAGAGATTCAGAGACAAATAGGTATGGCTAAAAGTGCACTGTCCGCAATATCCGAGGGACCGCAACATCTCCAGAGGGACAAAAATGAAGCCGGTACGAACTCTCATCTTCCCCACATTTCTGTACAGTGTCGAGACGTGGACGCAGAGGGCAGCCGACCCCAAACGTGTTGATGCCTCCGAGATGTGGTGCTGGAGAAAGTTGCTACAAAAACCCTGGACAGCCCATCGTACGAACGCATTCATTCTAAAAGAACTTAACATTCATGAGTACCTATCGACCTGTGCCTCCGCAGAATCCTGGAATACTTTGGCCGTATTGCGAGGAGAGAAGGCGATAACTTTGAGGGACTGATGGTGATGGGTAGATAAGATGGGAAGATAGAGGGGAAAAGACCCAGGTGCCGTAGCCTGTTGCGCTGGGAAAACCAAGTTTGCACTACTCTCGGCACTACAATCCATGCTGTAGTGCAGCATACAGCACACTGCTCAAGATAGAAACAGGTGCGAGCTATCATATTTGATGATATTTGGCGTTCCGCAAGGGTCACACCTGGTCTCTTTAATAGATTTTTTAATGATATTACCAATTGCTCTCTAATTTATCTCAATTTAAGTGTGTCTCAAAAATTTTATAGTTAAAGTAATAAACGGTCCNGGTAGTTTCTTAAGTTCCTCGGTAGTTCGACGTATCTTCGGTAGATGACGCTGTTGTGTATTTCTGTTGTTGCGTTGTATGTGGAAGTCGCCACAAGTGGTAAAACAAGACAACAATTGAAATACAACTAAATATGGTTGTTAGCATTGTGGCTTTAGCGATCGCCATGCCATTTTCTGTTGTACCGATTGTAGTGGATTCGAACTCCACACGGGACAACACTTTTTACGATCTACAAATTATTCTTATGAGTCTGGGTGTTCTTTGTGTCTATTACTTGTATGTTTGTTAGGATCTTCATGACAAATGCCGAGTTTTTAATGTAAACGTTATCTTGAAATAAATGCACATACAAACAAAATTCACTTAAATTACCGGACAAACTATAAAAATAAATACCTACAGCAACGAATTAACTCTCACCGAATATACACTATCACATAAACTATCATTCGGTCTAGTAAAGCATTGTTTCACCCATAATTCACGATGCTTGGCAGGCGATTAGTGAACACAGTATGTTGTTATTAGAAGCCAGTAGGGGTTTCCCATTCTCTCAATATGGTTGATACTTTAAAGAGCTTTAAAGTAGAACAATTATTTGTCTGGTGAAATTTTACACATCTTCTTTAAATAACACAAGCATGTTTTACGTTTTTTGTAATCGATTACAGAGGCTTTATATATAAAATAGACTTTGTAACTTAATTTTATGTAATTTAGAAGCTAAACGAGTAGACTTGATGATAAGTGAAAACCAAGTTAACCGTGGGAGAGCCACGCCTCGACATGCATGGGCCGACTCGACTGGAATGATACCACGGCCTCGTAGAAAACCGGTATGAAAAAGCGGCTGTGCTATGTTTCACGGAGTGAGTGAGGATACCGGAGGCCCATACCAGGCCAGCACGCACTTGTGACGCCTCTGGTGTTGGGGGTGCTCATGGGTGGCGGTAATCGCTTACCATCTATATAATCGCGTACCATATATAATTGGCACTTTTAATTCTTATAACATAATAACGATTTCTACGAACGAGTCTAATCTTCGGTAAATAATTTATCTCAGTGTGATAAAATACGCTACATGTAGCCAACACCACACAATGACGGGATTAACACTTTAATCTAGTTGATGGATTGGAGGGCTCCAGCTACTCACGTGAGTCAGAATGTAACTGGTGACTACTATTTCGTCTGAAGGATTTTCTGCCTCCTCATACTAAAATTACTCTTATGCAGTCATTTATTGTTCAAATAATCGACTAAAGATTCAGCTTATAATGTATGATACTTCGAGCTGAATACCCAATTCTATAAAGCTCGAAGAAACATACATTAATTATTCACCACATTTCCTTCGAGTTGAATACATTTTTCAATGAGTTAGATAAATACTTTGCTTTTATTATGTCTCTGCTATAACTCGGTTTCAGAAACTGTCCTATCTAATTTAGTTCTACAATAAAATAACGTGGTGTAGTAGCAGTTTAGTTGGCCTCTGATGGTCTTTGCAAACCAACGAAAAAATATTTTAGCTAAACAAATTCTGGAGGTCAAAATATCACTCGAGTCGAGTTTGCTGAACCGCACCTGAAATATATATAAAACTGAAGAACTAATTGAGATTTAAATTGATGAAATTTTAAATCATTTGACATAATAAAGACAAAAGTGTTTAGATTAAAACTATACAGAAAAGAGTCTGGACTTCGTTTTTCACATCATAATAATACCATTTTAGATGTACAAGATTAACTGCTTAACAAACAGAGACAAGAAAGGTAGATTTATTATATATCTTAAGTATAAACACTTACGTAGTCTAATCTTTTCCAGCTTTTATGTGAAGGTTCCCAGAATGCTCTTCCAAGAAGGGACAGGGACCGACAATGTGACATTTGAGGCTTTGTTCTGAGCTTAACTCTACCGTTCTTCATGTCAAGACGGTACGTCTACAATATTGTATTGTTAATTTATTGTAGATATATTGAAACAGTCGTGTTCATAGTCCTTGAAATATAGCTTAATCTCTGTGACAATTACTACAAGTGGAATTTTGGATACTACGAGGTATAAGTATGTGTGAATTTTTATTTTTATTATGTTTTGCACTTCATTAATGATCACTTCATACCAACACTTAAAAAAATTAAATATATATACAAAATAAAATAGCTTGTTCAAAGTTATTTCACACATCCGTCACCGAGATCTACATATTTTATAAGAAGAGAGAGACAAGCTATATATTTTAAGGACTCTAGTATTGACATCACCAACATGAATTCTCTGAAAAAGAGATTCAGAGACAAATAGGTATGGCTAAAAGTGCACTGTCCGCAATATCCGAGGGACCGCAACATCTCCAGAGGGACAAAAATGAAGCCGGTACGAACTCTCATCTTCCCCACATTTCTGTACAGTGTCGAGACGTGGACGCAGAGGGCAGCCGACCCCAAACGTGTTGATGCCTCCGAGATGTGGTGCTGGAGAAAGTTGCTACAAAAACCCTGGACAGCCCATCGTACGAACGCATTCATTCTAAAAGAACTTAACATTCATGAGCACCTATCGACCTGTGCCTCCGCAGAATCCTGGAATACTTTGGCCGTATTGCGAGGAGAGAAGGCGATAACTTTGAGGGACTGATGGTGATGGGTAGATAAGATGGGAAGATAGAGGGGAAAAGATCCAGGTGCCGTAGCCTGTTGCGCTGGGAAAACCAAGTTTGCACTACTCTCGGCACTACAATCCATGCTGTAGTGCAGCATACAGCACACTGCTCAAGATAGAAACAGGTGCGAGCTATCATATTTGATGATATTTGGCGTTCCGCAAGGGTCACACCTGGTCTCTTTAATAGATTTTTTAATGATATTACCAATTGCTCTCTAATTTATCTCAATTTAAGTGTGTCTCAAAAATTTTATAGTTAAAGTAATAAACGGTCCGGATGATATCAAACAGCCTCAGCAATCATTTATATGAACTCTCCGATGGGTGTCAAACCAATAAAATGCATTTGAACGTACCCAAATTCCAGCACATCAAATTTACTCGCAACCACAAAATAATCCCTTCGGTTTATATGATTCAAAATACCAAATTGTTCGAGTTTCACTGTGTTCAAGATTTAGGAGTAACTTTACGTGGAAAACTAACGTCAATACCCTATATGGAAAATATATTGAGAGCAGCCGCTAACAAGCTGGGTTTTGTTATTAGAAACAGCCAGATTTCTCAAAATCTGATAACCAAAATACAGCTGTATAACGCTTTTGTACTTTGGTACCGTAGTGTAATATGGCGTCCGCACTATTACAAACATAGTTTTCGCATAGAACGTATACAAAAGCTTTAACAAAAGATTTAACAAATACAACTAATGCAAAATACAGTTAAGAAGTCTTCATATCGTTATAAATTAAATCATTTCAAAATTGATTCGCTTGAGAAGTATCGGAAAGTATTATTCTTGTATAAAATTGTAACGAATAACACAAACTGACTAACACTTCTTAATAAAATTAAACTCTGAGTTCCAGCAAGATTCCCACCTTCACTCCGTTCTAACCTATAAACTCTATACAAAAAAAATTGTTGATACTTAGTCACAAGTACACACTTCGGTATTTGAGGGAGTGACTATTATGTGCACCAATGGACGTCCCGACGCTAAAATGATGTTTATAATTATGATTAGTTATTATACTTTACATTACTTTAAGCGAGCTGATGTCATTATTCACAACAAAATATTCATATGTTCTCAAATTAATAGTTTTTAATCTATAGAAATACAAAAAAAAAAGAATTTATTTGTATGATTTTACTTTGAGTACTGGTGTAAGTGAAAAAATTGAGTTGTAAAATAATTTAGCATTAATTAGGTCTTGGAAAGCATATCCAAAAGTAATAACTTGATGGAAAATAATATTTTATCTGCGATTAAAATATACCTTTGGTTTTATCTCCAATAATAAAATGAATAACGTTGATTTAAGGCTTGTGAATCTTTAATTCAAATATTGTGCATTGAATAAAGTATAAAAACGAATTCTGAATGATGTAAAGGTCAGTGACATTTACTATTTTAAGGTTATATGTAGCCACTTTATCTGCTTTTACTTATCTGTAAAAGTAATGTGGCGTTTTGTAAGCTTCATGATCGATTAGATTAGTAATTTTTAACTCTTTCAAAATTGAAGGAAAATGCGAAATAATAAAGCCATTTTTAACAGTTGAGGTAATAAGTAATAGCTAAAATGGGTTTTTATAAATCACTTCAGGTATTTTTTATATTTATGCATAAAAACATTTTTGTGATTAAACAATGAATTTAAACAAAGCACTTGTTTAAACATATTCGTTAGAGAGCCTACTAGCATTTAACTACCGCTCCTTTTATAGCTCATCTTATAGCTCATTATGCATCCATTGACGAAATATCTTTTCGAAATATAAAAAATCAAACATTCTCCATAAATAATTCACAGCTAAACATATGGAGTCCTGAAATACAGGTTTTGGCCTAGTTTAGGCTCCAGTCCACCCCAAGCTACAAATATTGTATCTGTACTAACTTCAATGATTATTGTACAATGAGTTCTTTGTGGTGGAAATAAACGTATTTTTATTATTATTTTATTATATGCCTCTCCTTAAATCCTACATATTACATCAGAAATTACAAGAAATGTTCTATAAAAAACAAATCACAATGAACAATAGTGAGTTGATTATTAATTTACACTTTTGGGCTATTCAGAGATAAAATTTATTATAATTAATAGTTCTGTGTACAACAGAGATATGAATTTACTATGCAATAACTTTAGAAATATGTAGATTTATATGAAAACTTTAATTAGAAAATATTTCTATTGAAAATCATGAAGAAAATGGTAGAAAAACATGTAAAATACGAAATTTTAGTCAGTTCACGTTTTGAATGAAAGTCATATTAATTTTGGTTATTTTTACTATGCGTATAGAATACAAAGAGAAAAAGATTATTCGTTTACTTATCACTTAACTTTAATTAATATTATTTCGTAAATAGGTGTTTATAGAAATTAATGTTACCAAGTCATATATTTTTCAAAAAATGTCAAAATAACAAAGTATTCCCTCCTTTACAGTGCATACCGCACTTAGAACGTTTTTGATATGCTGCAAACTACGTCAATACCGATCAGAGATCTATGCAATTAACGTTTATCATCACTGCAGTAGATAAAACATTAGATAAAACAGTAATAATCATATTTAAATCCATGCTTTTTGAAATAACTGTAAGTCGGAACAAGTGCTTTCTAAATACTACAACAGACAATTCTCTGTGTAATTAAATTACAGATAACAAGGTTGTTGAAATGGAAATTCTTGTTAATACGAATGTTGATCTAATTGTATTTAAATGTCTGTGAGAAAGTAGGCTTATGGTGGGTCATTATTTAAATACTCATGATTTGAATATGTTGATAGTACATTAATGTATACGCAACAACTACAGATCCCCGTACGTTTCATTGCTTTTATGTCTCCTGCTTTGTTTTTATTNATTTGAATATGTTGATAGTACATTAATGTATACGCAACAACTAACAGATCCCCGTACGTTTCATTGCTTTTATGTCTCCTGCTTCGTTTTTATCGAAATCGGCACGATAGACCACCGACTTAAACAAAATGGCTGACAACTAATGCGGGCTGCCAAGACCGGGATTTGTTTTAGCAGTGGACGACAGTAAGCTGATGTTTTAACGAAAGTAACAATTCTCATAAACTTCTCTTACAATTCACTTATCAAATTCTTGTAAGCACTTCCAACTTAAAAAACAACCTCCTGCATACTACATTACTATTGTAATTATTTATAGATTTAAACGTGTATGATGATTATCGAGACGAAGAGGAGATCTCTCTCTTTCCTTAAGAATCGGTGCAGCGGTTTAGCCGTGAAAGCTCAACAGCTAAAAAGAGCTTATTTCGAATTTATAATATTAGTATGGATAACTGCTATTTAAATCACCGACTGCCCATAATTTGAGTTTGTCTGTATACAAGAATCTTTTTATAACATTACTAACTGAACTTTAGGAGGCTTTGAACAGACGTCCGAAAACTTTTCTCTTAAAATATTATATCTAAGAAGCCTCTAAACCAGTATAACTTACTTCCTTGTTGATAACTTTCACAATAGGGTGGGCCCTTCAGTATGGATAGGAAATTGAATTTCATGACTTCAACATTGAATAGATATGATTATACGAACCAAGTTATTCCATTTGTTATTATAAATCGTCCACTTTATTGTAGCAGAAAGTGTCATCAATTTCAGGAGTAGAAATTTGTTATAACAAGATAGAAAAATAAACAATTAAGACTGTTATTATTTCATGTTAAGAAACTAGTTATATTAAGTCCGTGTCCTAGGATTCCCTGTTTTAATCTCTTCGGGGATTTATTTGGACTTTTTCCACACCGATCCCTTATAGGGGATCTTATTAATCGCTTTTATTTTCATTTTGATCCCTAAGACGATTTATTTGAAAGGTTTTGTGGGGGAACACAGGGGATTTATGTAAGGCATTCTAGTGGACGGATGTTTATGCTTTAATCTTACACCCTTATAAGAGAAAACTTTAAATTACACCAATCTTAAGTGTTATTATTAATTAAAAGAACAATTGAAGTTACTTTCAAATAACACAAGTAACATTAAACTAAATAATGAAAACTGAAGAATGGAAAATAGGATTTATAATTTTCACTCTAGACTGTATTTAGAAGATGAAAGAAGAGGAGATTGAGTTACTTATCAATTCATAACTGAAATGCCTAAACGTAAAACATTTAAATATATGAGAGTGACTGTCGGTTGCACAGAAGAACTATTAAAATGACGCCATTGGCTTAAAGCCAAATCGATTTGTAACTGCCGCACAAAAAGCAATAAAAATCGGACGTGCATACATGATAACACCGGAAAAATAGCTGCATCCGTCATAGCATGGAGCTTCCGTGATAGCACTGAAATATATTGTTGTCAAAATCCTTTTGCGTAAGATTCAAAGTTCATCCCTAGAAAGATATTTCTCAATTATTCAACGAAAACTTAAACTTGTCTTTCAGTAGGTGACATAACGTAGAGACTATCCTACGATAGGTCGCCTACCCCTTCAAAATTTAAGTAATATTTTAAGACGATTAATTTAATGTCCGAACCATCAATATAGGCTGAATGTTAAACGTAGAAATGGGAAATGAAATCCGATGGGCGCACATTTGGGGCGTGACGCAAGTCGCCCGATCGGGTCATTTACATTATAATGAACCAAAAACGTGCGTGCCTATGTTCAAATACGTTTACTTGTACACAAAAAACAGAGTAATGAATATTTTATGTAATAAAATAAGTTCCTGAAATGTGACTGTAAAAATATTTTGTACTTTTTGCGATTAGATAGAGATTTTTTTACTGTGACTTTAGATGATTTGCTTAAAAAATACTATTGTAAAATTTTTTGCAAAAATAATATTTGTAAGTCATACCTGCCAGTTTACTGTTATATTTATGCAATGGCAAATATCATTAAATTAATAAACCTTTTTGGTGAACTTGAATCACATATTGCTTTACTTATCGATGTAAAGTATTTATATTGTTATTCAGTGCTATAGTTTTTATCTAAATCATGCTCCCGTTAATATTATGATTTGTAAATGCAGTTAAATTACTCATCAATAGCTTGATTCATTGATTCGTTTATTAGTTGGCGTCGTTCAGCCGTGGACGGCGTTAGGCTGACTAAAAGGGAGGAAAACTGAAGCTGAGTGGTATCGGATTATTTTTAATAGAAGTTAATACCAACTCTCAAAGAACAATCTTAATATAATTTTCATTTTTAAATAGATATGTGATTTTTACAATAACAAATACAACAACTGTTTTATTTTTGCGAAAATAGCTCAGTCCGTCTCGTAATCTAATGTTAAGCTAACGAATTTTAAAAATGTAAAGAATCTTAAATATTCTTCGCTTTTTAAAGGATCAATCACAATTTTATTACCACAAAAGAAAAATTACCAAATAAATCTTTATGGAGTATCTAGTAATATAGTACGTGTATTAAAAGAATATTCGCAGACCGCAAACGAGATTAAGTCGGGGCGGGAAGTTGTTGGGGCAGGTAGCCACGGAATATTTTCGACGGCCTTCGTTCATGATGAATAGGTTAGAACGTGAAACGGTTGCTAACTAGCCTAGAAAATAAGCGTAAAAATCGCGCCTAAAAATCTTCTAAGGCAAACCTATTATGGGCAACTTATAAAAAGAAGCCGACATAATCGTTTGAATGTCCTTTATGAATTTTCTCATGGTTAAATATGAATAAATTAACTTGTGAATAGGTCTTACTCCACTAGCTATTAACAAACCTATTAAATATTTAGTTAATACAGTTGCTACCCAGTGTCACGTTTTATAACTTTGAGTAAAAATATTTTCATACAAATATAATGAAAATTAATAATGTTACGCCCTGTCTATGAGTATCATTAATCTTTTGATTTATAATATGAATTTAGAAACTCATTTTATAGAACGGTGATGCCCTTGATTCGTTTAATTGCGAGCATGACGGGAAACTGGACCACGTGCCGTAAATAATATCAAAACACAAATTTAAACTTTTAAATGACCCAATATTACTCATCATTTCAAATTCGTTTAATTTACACAAATGGTAGAAATATTTTCCTGTTGATGTGTATAGAAATAATGTTCTGTTTCAGAGTTTTAAAACCACAACTCATTACGTTCACAGAACAAACCAACTTTTATTTTGCTAGAAAAGGAAGGTAGCTATTAAGAATGTACGTAAACCACCGCTTAAAATAAAACACGCGAGGTGCAACAATCAACAACTAAGATCTCAGTGAAAGCAAAACAACGCCCGTTTGTAAATGCGGCGAAGACAAAGGTTGGTTGTTGGTTAACATTTTAATTTGGTGTGTTAGAACTTAGCTAATGGTTTTGCTGCTCTCTAATATCTTGTAAGTACGTTTCCATTGCTCTCTGTAGTATTTATGATCAGAATTGTAGGCCATTAATAAAAGTCATTGCACCAAAACTTTCAGAACAAAGTTTATACATTTTTGGGTTGAAACTCTATTTCTCATTGTAGTCGATCTCTCATAACTAAGGCATGCGACTTCTATTCATCTCATGTTTGATTATTTTATGAGTTCCTCAAATGCCTGAATAATAGAAAATAAACTAAAGGCCAAGTTCTATTTATCATACCCCTAAATGATAAGGGTGACCCACCCCTATTTTTTTATATTCTTTTATGGGAAAACAGCGTTTGCCAGCTCAGTTCAGGGTCACCTAGTTTGTTTATAAAATTTATAATGTACATTATTTATACCCAATGAACAATCAAAACAAAAACAGCCATTCTGACTAAAAACATTAATTATGGTCCAACTAGTTACAGGTGAATGAAAGTCGGAATAATCTAACGTATAATACAAACTGGGGTCGTGCAGGTGGCGTGAGCGGTAATAGCTTCAGCGACTTGATGAATAGGCTAGAACGTGCGCGGAGTGCAAAATGCCTCATTCTATTGCCGTCTCTTCTAAAATATTGCCCAAATCGACCGTTCAACATCAACTAATTCAATGTATAGATTGATTTACCGACCTCCTACTCTTCCTTGGACCCTGGTATCACCTTAAATAAATGCTTTTAATACCTTTGAATCATATTACCGTTCGAGGTAAGACCAAAAGAAATTCTAAAAGTTAACATTCGTCTTTTTTATGGTATAAAAGGGACGTATGTCCTGGTGGTAAGCGATTACCGCTGCCCATGAACACCCGTAACACCAGAGGTGTCACAAATGCGTTGCCGGCCTTTGGGGGATGGGAAAGGGGATAGGGGATTGGAGTACGGACATCCGGTATCACTCACTCTATGAAACACAGCGTAAGCGCTGTTTCACACCGGTTTTCTGTGAGGTCGGGTATACTACGGTCAAGCCGGCCCATTCATGCCGAAGCGTAGCTCTCCCACGTAGATTATTTAGTATTACTTTAGTATATTTAGTAGACATTAAACAAGGCAACCTCATCTCACTGTACGAATGCAAATAAATAAATAAAATCGAAATCAAGTAAGAAAGTTGTTAAAAGGAGAAAATGTCGGTAGCATAAAAGTATTTTATATAAAATCGAAGGTAAATGTGAAGTAGAAATGAAAAGAGTAAGAAAACTAAAGCCGAAGAGAACTGAGCTGCTTTTTCTTTGTAGAAACATATTTCTGTTTCAAAAGACAACTCTCAAGCTATTTTAGATTGCCAAATTTTATTAAAATCGGTGCAGTGGTGTAGCTGTGATAGCATAACCGATAGAAAGATAAAGCTACTTTCGAATTTATAATATAAATATGATATGACTACTATAAATTGTGTTGTGATTAATATTAACATCAAAAATGTTTGACAAAAATGTAGTCATACAAGAAATTATAATAATTTGATTGTAGCACACTATTAGAACTGAAATTAGCTAATTCAACTCCATACTTTTGTGCAAGTTACTATCAGTGAGGTGAAATGTTATCGAGGCTTAAAAAACTACAAAACGTCTTTGGCAAATTCTTGCGAAGTCGAGATTTATTGAGAGAGCTTTGATTTATGGTCCAACCCACATGTGGGTCCAAAAGGTTCAAAGACGAAAAAGCAAAGTTTATTTTTCGTCCGAAAAAAACAAAGAAATATACTATCACGGAGAATCGAGAGTTTTTTCAGCCAGTCTTACCATTTTGCTTTGTTACTTTGTTTACTTCATTCCTATGCGCATAGTTAATTTATTAAAGTTGTTGAATTAAAGACTTATTTTATAATACAGAGAAAAGTACTCTTAGAAACAAGTAACAGTGTATATTCAAATATCTACATACGACAAAAAGTATTTGATTAAATACAATATGTTCACAGACCTTGATATTTTTGATAGCTAAGGCTTCTCATACCAGATTTATTGTTAAATGAGCATAATCCATATATTGGCTATATGCTTATTATTTTTAAGGAACCAAAAGGCATAGCTGGGCATAATAAAAATATTTCGTAAAAGAACAGTAGGATCCAATTAAATATTTGTGGTGGAACGGGTGTGACATGTCCCTCCAACACAAAGGGTCCTCCTGACCAGGCGAGGTGATCATGCCTGGGGGGCCACTGCCCAACGGTTTATATTGAGAAGGTGTTTATACTCTGTTAATCGGCGCGAGAACTTATATTGCGCGATGCTGGATTGGTAGCTTCTTCGTGCACTACGTTATTCCATAGTTCAGTGTATCTTCGCTAGATGGCTTTATAATATGTTTATGTTGCCGCTATATGTGGAAGACGCCACATATTTTTCTTTTATTTGTTTATATATATGCGTTAAACTGCTTAAATGATTTCACACTTATATCTGTTTTTTTAAAGCCGACTTAAGATCAATTTTTCTCTCTTTCATTTATATGCAAACTTCGCATTACATATTCTTGAGCACGTATAACTCATCTAAATCCGTTCGCTACAACCTTCTATTTGATCAAATTTCTACAGTAAGTTTACAAAGTAATAAATCAAAATATCACTTTTATGAAAGAGCCGAGTGTAACGTTATGAATCAATGTCATTTTCCATAACCGGGATCTGGCCTCTATAAAGAATGATTCCAGTTCAAAACTACTTCTTTCATCTTTAGTTAAACCTATTTCCGAGCCACCAGTTCACTAAAAGTTTGGTTGAGTTAAGCGAGACTCGACGCGGATCCGATCAAATCAATTCGAGTCGGAAAGAATAGACAAGCTGCCGGCCGCCTAACTTTACCCATTTTTACCTTTAAATAACTTTCTTGAGAAGCAAAAATAATTGATTTGGCTTTAATATAACGTTTATTATACTCAAAATACTTGAATTGGTTCTCATGACTTGTTTTTTTTTCATAAGCAGTATTCTGAATGTCTTAAATTTATTGAATTCAATGAATAATTTTATAAATCATTCCCGTTTTTAAATGCAATTCTTCTCATATTAGATTCGTACGACACATTTGAATGATCATTTACATAAATTACGCGTTCCATTTCAATGTAAAATAAGGCATCTTCGTTTTCATGCTAGACGAGGGAATATTATTGAAACTGGTTTCACGTAGACAGCTCACTCGTATTTCAAAAATGCGTGTCATCGGTCACCCACATTAGGGCGATCGACATCCATGATAGATACGTCGATGTATCCAAAAGGATAATAAAAACCACACCGAGGAAACGGACCCACATTTTCCAGCTGAGTTAGAACCACTGTGGAAGGAAAGAAACCATAAAACAATATAAATGGGACGTGAGCACCGCTTTTCGACTAAGTTTGGTCTGACTGTGCTGTAAATTCGTGCAAGTCGAGTCGTATGTATGTCCTAACAAATTTTTGCTGAGCTAGCCTTTTAATGGAAGGCCGTCGTCACATAAATTGCCATTTACGTCATAATATGTTGGTGAGCAAGTACTGTCGAATAATTTAAAAAATGTGAGTTTGGTTTAATTTTACGACAGAATAAATAGTATCCATTCTTATTAATTATAGCTTTATGAATTTAAAATAACATGTTACATTTCATCTAAATTCTTAACTCACTAACATAGCATTTTTCTTAATTTTAACTTGAAATATTTCAAAACCTCAACGTTAATCCGGAATCGGTTTTAAACTTTTAAAAATCTATTTTCAAATCTCATGACGAATATAATATGTTTATTTAAATAAAATATCATCAATATATATATATATAAGAAGGGGATAAGTCCTATAACAACAATTGTTGTGAATTTTTATGGTCATTTACTAACTACTTGATTAACCAGAAGCATATTTTATCTTTTCCTTCTAATGATCAGTTAAAGAAGCCTCTAAAAACTCCTAGAAAACTGCGTAATTGTCGACTTTACAATAGCCAATTTGAATCTTATCTTATCTTACTTATGTATGTACGCAAAAAAGTATCAATGTGTGTTTTACAAAAAATGGAAGTAATTCAAGAGGCATCGCTCGAACAAAATAATTACAGATTTCACCTTACCTTCAAAGTAATTTATGTAAAGTTCTATACGTAGGTGCGGGTCGGGCAGAGTCGAGACTCCGACACTCCCCCACCTCTCATTATTCAGTAGGCTCTACTTTACTGCTGACTCCAGCTTCTAATTATTTCAACATTCTTAGCGTCCTGTTCCTTTTGACAAATCTTTGAGAAGATTTACTCTTGCATAGCACCTCTAAATACAGACGTTTTAAGTATCCAAGTGCTCGCTTGTACGTGAAAATTAAGGTGGAGAAGATCAGAATTTATGTCTAAAAATGTTTTAATTGAAATTTCTTCATTAAGACTCTAATTGTTTCTGCTAAAATAACCAGCGACAATGGTGCGCCGTTAAGGAAATCTTGATTAGATAAAGTAAGTATTTGGAGCTGAGTATTTACACCAGCGCAATATTAGTATAGAAATAAATAGATGCAACGAATGTTTTAAAATTTTATTATTTAGAGTTTAGAACTTATTGTTTGAATTTGTTTAAGAAAAATATAATCATTCATCAAGCCAGATCTTCCGCTATTTAATTTCTATGTCACCTTGTTGTTCATGATGAACTCTCGCACTGTGTAAACAGTTTTCACGTTTTTTATATTTATCCTGTTGACGTACCTAAAATAGGATAGATCATCACGCTTAGACCAATAGGAACCGACCTACGCGAGTGGTGATTTTAAGTCATGGATATGTATAGCTTCATTAATGTGCGTAGTTGTTATGCCTACACATAAACAAAATAAGATAATGTACATGTAGTATGTATGTATATATGTATTTCCCTCAGAGAGATTGGTTAAAAATATTTAATAAAATCTAGTATACAATTTGAAATCATTTTATTATTATGCTAATATGGAATGACAAATAATGAAAGAATATTGGAGTATTACTTATTACTATAGTGAAACAACTGTCTGATGAGCAAATGTGTCGGGGTATAAATATAAAAATATTATAAAGAGGTAAAGTTTCTAACTTTGTTTGTATGGTTCCAGGGGGTAATCTTCAGAAGTACTGATCCGATCCTGATTTTTTTACTTACAGGAATGCATTATTCAGTAGTGACCTAGGCTGTTTTATTATAATTGAACAAAAATTTGTTAAAAATAATAATATTTGTAAATAAATTTAAACAAAAGCGAGTGTTTAACGCCTAACAAACTGGGCATGAGTTGACTAGTGTGTAAATATTTTGGTACTCGCATATACGTATATCTTTCCACAGTTAATATAGACTGGTAGAATAAAAGAATAATTGTGAATTATACAGTACAACACATCAGTAGAGTGTCCAAAAAAACGACATAACTTCAAAGTTTTATAATTTTTACATTTCGGTCAAAATACGTATAACATCGCTCCTAACTATATATAATTAAAATGCTACTAAATCTCGACATTCCTACTTAAATTTGTACTTAAATAACGTTACTTTTCCGCCATTTTACACCGTATGAAATAGGAGAATATTCTTTTTTCAAAAACTTTCAGAAATACATTTATGTTACAATATTATATCATGAACTTAGGTTCGCCACTGCACTTGAAATTGTGAAATTTAATATAGTATTCTTTAAAGTTGGTACATGATGGATCAGTTTATTGCAATAGCCATAGTATGGTAGTTGAGGTTCTGATAGATTGTTTGGTTCTGACTACGGGTTAGCTCTTCAACACGTACAATAGTGATAAAGTTTTCAAAATTCTTATATCACCAATTTAAGGGTGCAACAAGAATGAAAGTTCGCTAGTTGATTTAAAAGATTAGTTTTAAAACTCTAAAGCTAAAGGAACAAGGAATAACCTCTACACAATCCATAATGCGATTGACTAAAGAGAGCTATTTGACTTCATGTGATGAATTTAGGAAATCAAGGAGATTCATATTCTAGTTTATTTAAACAAAATGTGGACTGACCAAGACCGGAATAGTTGGCACACCGTGGGGGAGAACTTCGCTCAGCAGATGACGGCGATATGTTTTGAAAAATATTTTAATGAAGCTCTATCTTTCTAAATGTAAATAAAAAATAAAGGCTCTCATAGTTAAAAGAATTTGGTTATTTCGTGTAGGTTTAAAAGCCATAAATAAATTCCAAACAAACTCTTAATCAGGTGATACGAATGCTCGATAGCCCATTATTCCAGAAAAAAAAACAAAAAAAAGAGCAATATTGTATGCCTACTAGTAAGTTTTCCAATCGATCGATTTCGCCCATCTCATGCATTCGTATATACGTGAAACTTGTAACTTACAAAGACCTTATTAAAACTTGGAACATTTGGCATTCAAATTATGTATGTAGTTTGCCTTTTCCCGTTTGAAACAATAGTTGAATTTTCATACTCTATTAGCACAGAAGCCCCATACAATATTTGCTTAGGTAGTTCGAGAACAATCGGTTTACAAATCCTGTGAAAAGCGAGAGGGGAGAACAGGGTGGAGTTGGGGCAGGTATGGATGACTTACAGGGCTTTATTGCCACTCTCGTGACAAACGATTATTATGAAGACGGCTTACTTCCCACACGTTCCGCTTTTGATTAACTTTCCTGAATTTCTTTCACTTTTTTTCATTACTAAAGTAGAATTTACTTTGAGAGAAAAAATTGGGCAAGGTGTATATGGATGTTCAAATAAATTCAAAATTGATCTTTACAAAAGTTAAGGGGACAAAAACACTTGAAATATCTAAATAAATTATTAGTCTATGCGATATGTCTGTTTTTGAGGTGCAAAGCCGTGCAGCCATATACTATTGTACGCTAGAAAATATGAAGTGTGTTTTTAGACGGACGAGACCGTGATAGAATCCGCCCGCTCCCGCTTTGCTAAAGAGGAAAGTGTACTTATGATATTTCCAACTCCTACAGTTTTATTTTGATTAATTTCAATGCGGATTTCAAGATAGTTTAATTTTTCCTGGGATTTCCCGAGTTTATCCTGGTGAACAGGAGATACAGTGATGGGCGTGTGGGCGGGATTAATCCTAACGTTTGTTGTTATTACAAGAAACATTACTAATTGATGTGGATTGAGATATGCAAAGACTATATATCAGTAACTCATTAATCTAAATAACCATTTTAGAATATTTTTATATTTTGATACATTATTTTAGGATTATTGCCATTACCATCTTGAAATAACTACGGTTAACAGTACAACTTAAAGTGTAATATCTGAGGAGGAAATACCAACTAACTAACTATTCAGTTCAAAACCTTGTTTATTAAGTAACTGTTTAACGAAAAAATAACTCCTATGTATTTTAATTGTTGTTCTTCTGTATTGTTTAAGTAATTTTGTATTTACAGTTTCATGAAAAATTGGTGCGAATAAACTTGTTTCTAAGACTTTCAATTTATCCTTATCGCCATTCCAGGTCAGCTAAAAAATGAAATGATAAATGTTACCTGGGAAATTAATTTTAAATTAAAGCTGGATAACAGAAATAGGAACTTGTAAACATTATAGGTATATTCATTTTGCAAAGAACAAACTTGTAAAGTAAGAATGAAACCAATACGTTTATTTTCGGTTCTTTTCATTTTTGTTTCCAAAGCACAAATCAGCGGTAGTACCACTATAGCTTCGTCCAATATATCAAGTATTTGATTGGGTATAGAAAGTAACTTATAACCGTGGGAATTGAATGGTAGTTTTTTGTTTAACTCCATAGATTTGCATTACTTCATCCTCGTTTTAATTTCACGCTCGAGGGAACTGATTTATTCGAATGTCCCGAAAAGCTAAACTTTGCCAACTTTTGATCAGTGATCATGGCGTGTGATTTATCTCAGTGAGTGAGATATATACACTGCTAGCCTTACATGTCTGCCACGAGCTCAGCAAAAACTGATATTAAAATAAGTTATGTAGAAACAAACTTCTATATAGTATAATGTAGTCTTGTACCGTGACTGCACGGTTGACCTAGTAGTTTCAACGCTAAGCTTGCCACTATGACAAGTGTTGTGGGTTCAAATTAGGATTTGAACCCACAACAAAAAATGAAACAAAAAATGAGAAAGTGTTGTTCCATATAGGTATGGAACAACACTTTTTCATTTTTTGGCGCGGTTCATTGTCTGCTTTGTGTGTTTTCAAGTTTCCCGCAACACAGGATGTATATTGTATATTTATAAAACAAGAGTTGTGTTTTTCATTAAAGAATCATTTATATATCGTTGCCTAAAATTTGTTATAGACTTTGGCTCACAATATCATACTCTGTTAATATTCAATTGCTGCAATTATTTAAAAACCTGATTTTTAAATAAATATGCTCAATGCACTCGTCGACTATAGCGACATAGATAGGTTATTAAACAAGGCCAAGGGTTTATTAAAAAGAATAGTAGAAATCGGTGAGATTTACTATTCTTTCAGGGCCTAAGGGTTTTCTGCAAAATAAACAAAATGTTAAATTTACAATCACTACAAAAGTAATCGTGAACATTTCAATTTTATTTCCGAACTAACATTATTTCTAATCTATTTCTAACCTTCCAAATTCGGTAACTCTTTATTTTATTATAATTTATTTGGAATAATAAACGGTTGTACAATATTCGTTACAGCAGTAAAAATATATACCGTAGAAATTAATGCAAAACCAACCTAATTATTCACGTTCTACAAACAAATCTTAAATACAACTGTGCTTCTGTGTGCTGTGTGTCTGTGATCGTAGTCGATCATTAGTAATATCTGGTTGGAGATAGACTCGGTAATCGGATATAAACTGCAAAATTAAAGATTTTGAAAGTAAATATTTAAAGATTTCACAGGTTTTCTAATCGGAAAAATGTATATACTTAGACAATAAGAGTAAGAAATATAAAAAACTAGGAGAAAAACGTTGTCTTTTAGTCTTGTCGGCGTGACGAGGACCGCTGTCGGCCACGGTCGGCTCCATGATTAATTACCAAAGAGATTTATGATGCGGTAAACCGATTATTCGTGTCGATAACATAATAAACCGAGGGCCTATAGAACACAAGTATTGATATAAACGTAATCTATGGTCCAGCAAGAGTGTGATATACAGGTATAAATATATATAATAAAATAAAATAAATAATTGATTAGAAACAAATACGAAAATTGAGCCACCAAACTGCAAAACAGTCTTAAGGTTGTTTTAGATCATCATTATGTAAAATACGTCATAAGGTTATTCATGTTGTCTGATAATTGACAATTTATTTCATCAAGTATATTGATATCCAAAACGAAAGATTTCTTCAGACGTTGCAACTTGCGATTTCTCACTAAAAACAATTTTACCCCATTAAATTGACAAACGAAAACCATTATGCATTAAATTAAAACTTTAAATCACGTTGATAACAATCGATTTTATGAAATTCTTTGGAGAAGAGATAAATGAAATTTGTTACAAAAGTTCTACTGGATGGCTCTCGGTTACGATATTAAATTTATGCCAACAAGTGGTATTCAAAGAATGGACATTTAGCTTAGATTTTCAATTTTGGAATTCAATAATGCTTCCATGTCCAAGCGAATACTTACTAACAACTAGAAGGATGTGAATTTTTAGTGAATTCATCAATTATGTATATTAATTTAGAGCAATAATTGTCGGAAGATTACGAGAATACTTGCCGATGTATATTTCGGCTAATTTTGATAAAGATAGATCAATATACATCATATGCAACCCATAATTTCCCACTGCGGGGCTCAGGTCTTCTCTCAGGAGAGGGTTAAGGCCATACGTCCCCACACTAGACGAGTGCGGAATGGGGGACTGGCAAGACAACATTATGGCTACGTAATCTTGCCGTTGGATGTTTTAAGCTGCCCAAAGGTCTCCAACTAAGCTGCTTTACGTGAACTCCGAATCACGGAGACGCTTATGGTATCACGCCACCAGCAGTCACCCACCCAGGTACTGATCGCGCTGTCATTGCTAACCCTTGGTGATTGTTTCAAGTCAACGAGTGCAACTGGACTATGAGCGTCTCAATAAATCGCCCGATAAAGATACAATTATTTCTAATTCTCTAATGTTGACTAAAATAATTATTGTTAAACTAATCTGCATTGATATTACGAAGAGGCTAAGTTTATGCGTTTGTAGAGGATAATTATCTGGATCTTTTTTTTCACGGATTTGTCTTAAAATGTTTAAAGCCCAACGAAGTGCAAACGGTTTAGTTAGTTTGTAATAATCAGTAATGATCAGTAGTAGTACCAGAAATATTGCTTTAATTATCAATATAAAAGTACTATCATTTGTGAAAAAATACGGTATTCATTTATTGCGCAATCGTACACAAACAATTTATGGTCTACTCTCCCTCCGTTTTACGAATTATCGATCAGGTCACGTGTCCTGACGCGAATCTAACATTTTTTACCCATCACAAAAAAGTGCACAACGCCGCTAAAGAAGTTTTCGCTTCAAAAAAAGAACATTCATGAACGTTTTCGTTTGTTTCCAAGCCAACTTGTCTTAAAAAAGAAATGTTATGATTTGAAAGCTATTTCTTTAATTTACTTAATTTATCCTAAAGATAATAGTCATTGTTGTTTAACTTGTGACGAACACGTAGTTATTAATGTATTTGTTTTTCTATAATTTTATTAAACGTTCCGTAAAATAAAATTTTTCATTTGGCATAGAAGTTCCATTTAGTTTCAAATAGAGTTCTTTGTAATATGTATCTTATGATACAGCAGTACATAGCCAACTTTAAAATAAACATTACTATTTATGTTTTTTTTCCAGAAATTTATTCATGAGTCTCGTATCAACGGTCTTATTAAATGTTTCCCGGAAATATAAAAAGGATTTTTATTAATGGTAGTTTGAATGAAATCCGAATTTATATAATATTTTCGGGCATATGACACAAACACATACAACTAAGCAGACTTTTTGTATGTGGAGGCGCCAAATACGTTATGATAATTTTTTGGTATGTTAATGAACTGTAAAATGATACATACAACAAAAAAAGACAGTACAGGATCAAAGATATACACACGTATCTTATCAACTATATTATTATCTTCTCTTTAGTAGCAGGCCCGTCACTGATCTGGTCCAGGGTACATCTACGCTGTTCTGTTAAAAGTATTCACGGAGTGCCACGAGTCACAGATAATTACATAGGCATGCCGGAAAAATAGCGATATTGTGCCTATTATAATAATGTAAAGTTGGTACACTCTCAACGCGGTGGTTAGACTGTATATTATAATAATTTACATACAACGCAGATTAAATACATTCAGGCGCGACGGTTGGTTTGAAATTTTTTTCTTCTTTTTCTCTTCCTTATGCCGCTAGGGGCGCTGCTATCGCAGGCGCAGATCGTGCGTATATAGGTTTGGTGAAAAAAAACGTACTATGAAAAAATTTAATTAATTAAATTATTTTTAAGCAGTATGGTTTCTAAACAATCTGTATACGATAAGTGAAACAAAATTTTTTTACCCCTTTTTACAAAACTTATGCTAACGGAGAACTATAAAATTTGGCACAGTTAAAGTTTATACGAAGGAGAGCAGAAAATTAAAAAACAATGAATTATGGTTGGAAAGTACACCTGCGTAGCAAGTGACGTGTAAGTGGGCCATGTCCAGCAGTAGATTGTGATAGACTGATGATTATGATAATGATGCATACCTTCTCATCTCAACCCATTTTTTTTATTCACATTTTTCTCATTCATACCTATGAATGTCAACAGTTCTAAGTTTACTCTTGATTGTTACTTTGGTTAGTATATTCTTAAACACGCCCAAATTTATGTCTACATGAAGAATTGTTGAAATCAAACTTGTATTTCTCTTGACAAACACAAACTTACAACCAACATACAAACTAAAACAATACTTCATCAGACAAACTCAAAGTTTTGAACCTTGTAATATTAGGTAATATACGTCTCCTGTAAAACAATATCCCAGCTTTATAACTAAATATTAATATTCAAATGTCCCAATAGGAATTACTAAATTAAAACATAATTTTAGAAACAGTGAGAAAGTTAGATTCGTCATTAGTATTTATAAATCGGGATTTAACAGAGTCAATCGCTAGATGATTCAGACTACAGAATCCGACCAAAAACAAAATGGTCATATTCGCAAGTAAAGAAAAAATCAGGACGGTAATTTCTAAATGTGGGTACTGTGTTTTAAGACCGCAGATTTCCGACTTGTCTCCTTTTATGCTCCGTAAAAGTTTTATCTTTCCTTCATGTATCTGCCTCCATCTAAGATTTTGTATCACGTGGATGTAGTACCTAAACTTGTAATTCCAAAAGGTGGTGATAACTTTGATAGTAAATTAATGTTCGTACCCATTGCGAATAATTTTTAGGAAAACGTCCACCGTAGGAGATTTTCATTTAATTAATTATTACTTAATTTTCAACATAAAACATGATGTGCGAATTTACAATTTGAGGAAGATTGTAATATATTATAATAAAATGATAACTGTTCCCGTTAGAACGTATATCATATCGATATACGTTCTAACTAATCTATGAGAAAAAATTCAATATAAAACCATATTTAAAGACACACGAAGTCGTAAACATAAGCGTATCGTTATTTTAAAAACGTCCGCGTTCTGACCTAGTCCCTTAATGCAGCTATTCATATAATAGTCGAAAGCACTCAGAGCTCACGATCGTCTCGAGAACTAGCTGTTCATTGGACGGTTTCCGATAAAGCGCCCTACATTACAGTCAAATATTTCGTATTAGTTTTTTATTTTTCAATATAAAATATTTCAAGATTATTATAGAAGAAAAAGTGCGTGCGTACAAAGTACACATGTCAGAAGTGAAACTTCTTAGCTCTCTCCCACCTCTTGCTCCATGGCACTGTGCGTGATACGACAATCGCTCTATCTCACTTTTTCTCTCGATCTTTCTCACTTGCTTGCTCCCTACTCTCACTCCATTGCTAGTTGCTTCGTGCTACGTTCGCCCTGTCTTACTCTCTCTCAATCGGTCTCGATCGCTCTCTCT
The DNA here is from genome assembly GCA_003709505.1 of Hyphantria cunea. Classification (NCBI taxonomy): domain Eukaryota; kingdom Metazoa; phylum Arthropoda; class Insecta; order Lepidoptera; family Erebidae; genus Hyphantria; species Hyphantria cunea. The sequence continues at coordinate 165,664 of PKRV01000861.1, read as the reverse complement.
CTCTTTTTCGACACTTCCGTTGCATACTTGCGTGACGTTACATTTGTAAAAATTTTACCCTCATGCGCCTAAAGATGTTTCACTTCAAAAAGTGGAGGAAAGCTGTGTAAACATCAGGTCTGCGAATAAGCAGAGAGAAGACGAAGAAGAAGGATTGCAACTGTAGTGGTGTCAACAGTAAACACACCAAAAAATAATACGCTAAATTTATGACCAAAACACCATCACGTGACATACACATTTAGCAAAACCAAGTAACATTTAGTGTTGTTTGGATATGAACCCAACGGTGGTATCCAACCACCGCTGGTGTTTATGTCAAACTCGAACCGACCAAAAAACCGCACGCCTTGATTAAATGATAAACTTTACAACTATAGTTTAATGAGTTATTTTACAACCTATACACGTTTAATAAATGTATATTTATAAGGTCTGTTCAATTAGTTCAACCGCTAAACTCATCTATTAAAACAGGTTGAAGTGACGTGTTTGAGCGTAATTTCCTCACCATCTGTAAGTTTTACCTTCGCTTCAATCTCTCTGAGTAAGCCGCTTTAAGTTACTTAATCCGCTAATGGTTCATAGCTTCCCTACTAGCTTTATATACACGTTAACCTATAAGCTATAAACTTACGGAAATAGCAATACGTGAAAATAACTTACCGAGTGGAAATTGGTACGGAAATTAGTGCACTACATCTAAATGGGGACACACTAGTGGTGTAGACCTCCAACGCCTCATTATAACAAACTTATCTTAATACATTACCGTCAACGGATTATGTAATGAATTTGTTAGATATATCTAGGGCTTATTTAGATGCTATAAAATATTTTCGCTAATACAACTTTCTTTTTACGAACTTAATGCTTATTATATTCGTAAAAATAAAGTTATGCGATTAGAATATACGTGAGGATTACGAAATCCGAACGTATATTCTAATGGCATAACGTCTTGCGTTGAAATGCAACTTTCAATTACTTACATCATTCAACGATTAATTACAGATCAATGAACAACTTATACAAAAGTATAGTAATAATAAAACTCGTTGCATGAATTTTGCGCAACTCTGTGGTTCTATTGTAACACTTTATTTCCGTAATTAATCAATTTAAGTTTGAGTTAGTAACATTTTATAATTTTTACATTTGCTGGAGCTAGACAGAGACATGATCTTCACATACTAAATCCTGATATACCGCTTTTGCTTCGTTCACATTTATCAATTGCTACATATTATGCAGTGCATACATGCTCGTCGGTTCGTATTGCCAAATGTTGGCCGTGGACAACCTCTTCTGTCATTTCCACACACATGCGCTCTAAAAGTTTCTTTTTGAGTTTTTAAACATCCGTCATTTCTAAGTGATCAAACCATCGAAGCAAATAAGAATTAAAAAGAAGGCATGAATTTTTTATTGAACACTTTCACTTACTTAAGTTTCATTGCCATTTAATTTCACGCATAATCATCCGTAAAAAAGTGATATGACTTCAGAAATATACCCAAATATAAACACGTTATAATGAAGTGGATTTTGCGGTGATACATGCAAACGTAAAATTCAGATTACAACAACCGTTCCAAATTAATTGGCAAAAGGATTTTAGTACGTTAAACTGCTAATCAACCCACAGAATTAGGTTACATATTAAATGTCTTTCTTAATTGTGTTCATTAGTCAAATCGACGTCTTTATGACACCGCATCACTGTAAAGTACCTGCTCCACCTAGTTCTAAGATTTATTTTAGCGAACCTTGCCAGCTCCAAGAAGTTTTTTCGATTCCAACCCCACTTTGGTCACTTTGGTTTTGGAGAATAAAAATAGGAATGATGGCTATAAAAGCGCCTAAAGTAGAGTTACACTTTTTACGGCGATATATATATATATATCCAAGCGGCAGATCACTTCATACTCGTAAACTCGGAACAAATTCACATTGTGACATAACCTAGTAATGCAATTGCGTTTCTGCTTGCTCGTATAACACGCCAGATAGTTGTCTCCATTTCGTCCACCCGGTGTTTATGCGATTGGTGACATCAGTGTACATGGACCCATCGTTATTGATGGCTGACCCTAGGTCCTAAAATGGTCCACTTCCTTTAGCTGAGTGATCTGCAGGCAGATTGTTGACACCACTAAAGTTGTAATGCATGTACTCGGTCTTCTCTCTGCTCATTCGCAAAACTCATGTTTCCAGAGCTTCCCAAATTCCAAGGATTCTTTTTCTAATTTTCTTCGCATCTCAAAATTTAAATCTACTAAAATAGCAGTAAATATAGTGTTTTTACTCAGTTCAATGCACCAAATGATAATATAAGCAATTCTTTGATCACTAGCCCCTAAGACTTAGACTAATGAGATGAAAACCATTCTTAAACAATGTATCAATATAAACTATTAAAAATATACACTGAGTAATTGTTCTTGGCAACTAATCAAACAACAAATCTTCCGACCATCCTAGATGACCAGAATTAAACTACTATTTTTGTTGTTCTAACATTAAAGTAGCAATGAAATTGTAAAATCTAGAAAATTTAATAGGGGAAATATACATAGTTCGGTCGCTATTGCGTAGAACTAACCAAATCAAAATACCGAGCATGGCAGAACCGGTGCCTCGTATCGTTAATAAGTCTTTATTTCGTAGCCAACCGTCGGTAATGGTCCGTAAATACAAACACTTTTCGGGCGGAAATTGAACCGAACACCCCACCTAGTGCGTAAAGTGTTTAACTATGCTTCGATATCTACTGTGGTTGGAAAGTGATGAGTTGTTTATAGAGGGTTACTTTGGCCATTAAAAGTTATGTCAATAAGGGACTATTTTTACTTGAATTTGATGGGTGGTAATGAAATATGGTATTTGACCAATAGTTAGTACCTATTCTACTTCATATGTCTTCAACAGTATTCATTCTTTAATAGGTTAGTCAATTTATTCACATTTATAAAGAATATTATGTTTTCAAAATCTATTTTTAAGTTTTGTCATCTTAGTCAAAAGGTTATTTGGTGAAAATTTACCTTTAACGTAAATCTTTTTAAACAAGATTTTCGTTAATTTAAGTTTGATAAAATAAAAACAGTCGTTTTTTGGCTACTTAACTATATTTTACTGAACTTTATTTAGAGGTAGTAGAGCTACGTTGATTTTAGCACCAACGAGCCGGCTCGACCGAGGCGGTAGTAGCCCCGCACAGAAGATCAATGTAACATAACAGCATTCACGCGATCGTTTTTCGTTGATAAATACGAGACTGAGGCCCAATAACGCAGAAGCATCACTAGGCCGCCGTGATGCGGGACATCGTGCTGCTTTGCTGTCTGCGTATGGTGACCACCACTCTTGCGCTCTATTTATGCTTTCCATCAGGCAGATTAGAGTCACTTTGGCAGACTCATACATAAAAAAAGAACTATAGGCTCGTGCCAATACGAGAACAACAAAAAAATATGTGCCTCAATCTTTCTCTAAGAACATTGTAACACTCCAGCTATTCTTGAAAATACTACCAAACTTATTTGTTAGTTTACCTTTTAAGCAAATAGTTTCTGATTTTCATGTATTTTATCAATACTAAACCATAAAAGTCACAAAATAAAAAATGGATATAAAACGCTGCCATTCAGTTATCCTATCAGCCCAGGGCACACCATATTCGAAAAAAGTGTCAATTGGAAAAAAAAAGATTGTCTGACCACATCGACGTGTTTATTTTCACGAAACAACTGACAAAGTTATTTTTAGCTTGGTTTACATGTCATTGCGTCGGATTATGTCAACTACGTCCAATAAATTGTTCAGCTACTGTAGCAAACATTTTAGGTTTCGATATTTCGTAGAGCTTATCATTTTTCTTTGTCTTTATTTCTACTCAATACTAGCTGAAATTTTATATTTTTGTTGTTTTCTATTTTCCTTATTACGGGACGAATCTGAATTTTAAGAATGAAACAAATATTTTGCAGTAACCACTCGTCGTCATTTGAGACTTTCATGGGTTATTTTGTTATAATTGGAATTCTGTGAAATAACAACTGATCTTTAACAAAACATCTGTAACAGAGAATTGCGTAACTATCATGGTTAATATGTGTACTTCCATTATTAATAAGCTTTGAACAAAAATTCAACTTCAACCTAAAAATATAAAATAAATTAGTGAACAACAAAATTCCTTAAAGATACTAAAATCGTCTTCCTAGCCTTTATTATACCCAATATTATTTGAGGTCGGCTAGTAGTTCAACCGGTTTTACCTGAATATCATTTATCACACAGAGTGACTGGCTTGTTCAGTGCTACGGGCTCTTCGAGGCACTGGCCGGCAAGTCCGCCATATTTCATACTCCAGGTTACCATTTCTTGAAAAATAAAACCAACAGCAGACCGACCCCGGCGTCAAACCCGAGGCCTTTTAATCTGCAGCCGCTTAAGCTAATCACAAGACCAAAGAGGCAACAAGAAACTAAAATAATTTAACAAATCCTGTGCAGAACTAGCCTTTTCGTAACTTAACAAAAACCACATCTGCTACAAAAGGTCGCAGTTTCTGCTTAAAAACGAAACATTTTGCACAAAGTGGATAAAGATCTCGCCTTATAAAAACTAAGTAAATACAACGTAGCTCTTGAGTTGAGTGTGCACTGCATAAATTGGCCCTTATCTGGCCATCGCTTGGCCCTTAATGGCTACAAGGTAGGACACGATGGTTATCGTGAAAATAGGAATTCTGGTCACCCGCACTTTGTCGATACAAAGAAATTTTGTAGCTCGTTTGCGCCCGGCTAATGTTACAAAGCCTGGTGACTAGTTTCCTGATAAGACTACGAATGATTTATTATGTCGACTATTCAAAATATCTTTGTATTGAGAAAAACTCGTTCTACAAGCTATTCCCGCGAATTTACAAATAGAGTCAAGTGATTGTTTGGTTATAGTTTAGTACGTTTTTTTTTTTTTTTTGTGTAGTGGCCACAGTACTCATTACAATTACAGACAATGGAGCATGCTGGCCACATGGTAACGTACATTCTGGTGGCCTATTGAGATGTTTCTACATTATTGAGCTTCCAATCTCGCACTCACCAATAAAACGCGGCAATACTAACTCTGTCATTTTAAATGTATCTTTTGTGAGAGGATAGTAAGAGCTTCCAATCTCGCACTCACCAATAAAACGCGGCAATACGAACACTGTCATTTTAAATGTATCTTTTGTAAGAGGATAGTAACATCATCATTATGAGCCTATCGCAGTCCACTGCTGGACATAAGCCTCTCCAATTTCACGGCAATTAGTTCAATCTATGGCTTCTCGCATCCAGCTCCTGCCAGTCTTGAGCGAATTATCGCTCCATCTGGCCTGTGGACGTCCTATACTACGTTTGCCGAGACGTGGTCTCCACTCAAGAACTCGTTTATCCCAACGGTTATCGGTTCTTCGGTAAATGTGGCCAGCCCACTGCCACTTCAGCTGTGGGCAATGTCGATGACCCTGTTATGTTGGATCCCCTCGTTTCTGATGCGATCACTTAGAGAAACGCCGAGCATAGCCCTCTCCATAGCACGCTGAGCGACTTTAAACTTATGAACCAGTCAAACCGTAAGTGTCCACGTTTCGGTTCCGTATGTCATTACGGCTAGGACACACGCATTAAAGACTTTCGTCTTTAGGCACTGTGGGATCGACGATGAGAGAGTATAGTAACATAGCATCGTAATATTTCAAACGTTTTACTGTCGAGGTTACAAAATAGTGTCATTTAAAACCAACAACCTTTTCTCGGAATTTATATTGTGATATACGCTAATATGGTGGCGGAATTAGAATTACTCCTATATCCCGTCTGATATCCGGTGTTTATGATTTTATCAAAAACACAAATAATGTGATCGGGATTTTAGCATGATTACCCATTGCTCTAGGAAAAATGTGATACTGAGATGGGACAAGACGTTTCCACTACGCAATTGGAATACCTGTTGTTAAACGAGCGGACTATTTTATCGAGGTTCAGGGAGATTTACTCTCTAAGTTACAGTTGAGTTACCGTCATTAGAAAGAACTCCAACCCCAAATACCGCGTCGTTTTAGTGGGTTCAAGCGGCTGCCTTGATTTTGATCAAGGTGAGGTGAAAATCCATAGGGGTTTCCAAACAATAAAAAAACTGATACTGAGTATAACTATTTGCCTGTCGTTGAAATTAGTTGGTTTATTTAAATCCTAAAAATTATGAAAATTGTATTTTAGTATTTTACATTAAATAAAATAGCTTATCCACGGAATGATTTACATCAATATTTTAGTTATTTATCATGAACCATAAAGACAATGAAAATAATAGGTTTATCTCAGTGATTCATATTAGTTAAGTAACCTATCACATTTATTATTTTACAAAATTTAATGTAATGATTGGGCTTAGACAATATAAGTATTGAAATCCAATAAAAGCTGCAATTGTCAAATTTTATGTTAAAATATTATCAAACAGAAACTCTAGAATAGTCTGCTACTTACTTAAAGTCTATTGAAATAGGCAGCCTTTTCGAAGCTATCGTTCGCGGTGGAAAACTTAAGAGGTTTTCCGTGCAATTTCTCAGGATATAAGTACGAACTGAAATCCGTAGCGACACAAACCTAAATAAAAATGCAAACTTTGCTTGAGCAAACTTTTTACTACAAAGCTTTTCTAACGTAAGATATATGAAAACTTGTATTGATTTTGTGTTTATATGACACTTGTGTATTTACATTCGATTACAACGAATGTCAAAATAATTCAAATTTATTATGGAGATGTCAGACAAAAAATGTTTTTATCTTAAACAATCTGTAGAGACTAATTTTAGCTTAATTGTTACCAAAATTGTGTAATTGAGGATATATTCACTCAATGAGGTTCTCGTGTAAAGATCCTGTAAGTCTTTGAAAATTAAGTTAAACCCAACTCTCCCCTCACATCGCTCGTTGGTAAAGAGCTGCTCTCAGCCAAAGTGATTGTTTAAATAGGAAAACTTTGAGTAGTAGATATGAGAAGCGGTGAGGCTCCAATAAATCAAAATAATTTGCAAAGTTTGGGGCTAGCTAGGTACCTGAAATATTAATTCCCTCATATTTCATTACAGTGCAAACATTTCTCAGTTACCTATGGATAGTTTGGTGTGTTAAATGTGCGTTGGCTTGAATACAAAGCATTTAGCTATTTTCATTAAATGTAACGTAATGTAACTAGTTGGAGACATTAAATATCTAATCAGTATTTCTTAGAATAGATATTGACAAAAGTAAAAATGAATATATCAATAAGAAACCGTACAACGTGAGCATAAACCAGCAAGAAAAAATACGGTGTGTAAATGAAAACTCTATAGTATAATGAAATCGAGCTTAATTCGAATTCTCTGTAAATTGAATTCCTTACAATAATATTACAATTCTGGTAAAAAAATCTGGTCAAATTACACATAATATAATTACAATACTCAAACCCACACTAGTCTAAGAACCGGTGAAAATTGGCTTCATCTGACAACCAGATGAGACACAATTTTTTTAATATTGTTTATGAATGAACACTCAATGATATTTTTCCTATCGTATACCGGTCAAGACTACTTTTTTAATATTTTTTATTGATCAGATTACTTATTAAATCACCTACATTTTGCTACCAATTTCGATTATATATTAGCTTGTTGTAATCACCTATATTGATTTATCTGTTCATGCCTGTTGCCAGGAAACTGTGTAGAAATAATTTAGCAAGCCCACCTAGGCATATTCTCTATATAGAAAATTTACAATTGGGGCTAAATTTAGTTGGTTATCAATAGAGTAAAAGGGAACAAAATATAATTTAATTTTTAAAATAATCATGACAGTGCAAGTTACCATAGATGGGTTCACTAATTAATAAAATTTCATAAAAAAAGTCGATCTTCATCAGCTCTTGTACTTACACTTTCACTATATAAAAGAAACTCATACATACGTATTTAAACATTAATGTGGCATGTGCATGATTTGGAAAGTAAAATCCATACAAACACTAAAAAAACAACACATAACATTGAACATATTTCAAATATCAGGGAAATATTAGGTACTTTGGTATGCTTCGGCTCATCTTAATACACATGAGAACAAAGATCTAAGCAGGCGTTTCGCTTATGTTTTACTAGTTCCTCCCCTTGAAGCCAGTCTTAAGATAATAGACCTGTGTTTTCAAAACTTATTTTTGAGCTTTTAATCACAACATTAAAAGCTATTCAAATTAGGATTTACATTTAGTCTGTAACTAGTCCTTCTGTAAGGAAAAAATGAAATCTTGTTGTAAAGAAATCGCGGCAACAATTTCAGAACCCTCAAAATTTTATTGATTTTAATGTAAGTAGACCATAAAAGGAGGAAAATTTGTGACTTGTACTCTACAGAGTGGGTGACACGTTACAAGTAAGCGTTGTAAATTTAGCGAAAAATATTTCTTTAGTGAAGAAAAACAAAAGAGACTTCATCCCGAGGTTGAAATTTATGAGATGCGCTGCGGATTAAAAATGTTTGCCGTGCCCTCGGGCTCGGCCTCGGCTTCATTAGACCGTGTTGCTGGAATATTCTGATTAATATTTACCTTCCACTTCTTACGGATTGAAGTTCATTAACCTTTGGCTTATAATAGACTCGTCACGCCACCGAATTTGGTAACAGAATATTTTTTGAAGTTTTATTTGATCTACAAAGTAGAAATTAATTGGGAAACAAAAGACGATTTTCGATTCGCCGAAGTTCGATTATTATCATTAATTGAAAATTAAAGGTGAGTTACATTTTAATGAATTTACGAATAAAATATGGAAATATTGGATAATTATGGCGAACTTTCCACTTATAAAATTCTTTGTATCCATCGTATGACTGCCACTTTTTCTGCATCTTTTGGAAATCCTATTACTATTATAAACGCGAAAGTTTTTATGGATGGATGTTTGTTACTCTTTCACGTAAAACTACTACTCAACGGATTTGGATGAAACTTTACAGTAATATAGCTGATACATCAGAATAACACATAGGCTACTATTTGCCGCGATAACCTACATATGCGCGGGCGGAGCTGCATAACATATGGGCATGGGCATAAACTAGTGTATTATAAGTCGTAAATAATACTTACCCAACAATCCCATAGTCTGTAAGTTTTCGAGACGTTAAATGATTTATATTTATTCACATCCGCTTGAACGTATATCGCCTCCCCGCTCGTTACTACGATTTGTCAATAATACCGCCTGCTAAAATTTAATAACTGTCGAAACAGTACAGTGATTTCTAATCTTAAAAATTAAGAAGTAAACATTTTCTCGGTTAAAATATGAACAAACATCTGTACTTATTAACAAAGTGTTTAGATTAATATCACGAAGGCAGTGTTTTAAGATCACATAACCGGGGATGGCGTTAATTAATATTGTCCCTGATCTTTCTGACGTTACTTGAACAAGAATATTTATAGGCCTTTTAAGGTCATTTAATACCTTGTAATACAATATGAAACTTTAAAAGTGTTATGAAAATAATTCAAAATATTATATAGATAATGATTTCAGATTTTGTTAGAAAGCGCCAAACATAGTGTAATTGTAGGTTTTTATTTTCTTTACATGTTTTAATTTGCATATTTTTTTGAGAATATAACAACAAAGGAACATACATCCTATATCGCGAGTGACTTTAGAAACATACATGAAACGGATATAAAAACGACCCAGACTAAGTACAACTATTTGTGAATCACACAAAGTGTTGTCCCATGTGTGAGTTAATCCCGCAACACTTGGTACACAGTAGAAAGCAGTTGAGTCATATTAATTAAAAGCAGAATCTGTCTGGATTCATTCTATATAAATGATCATACTTACCTGCAATAAGCTTGACCTTGCTAGACCATATGCGTTTTTTTTTTAAATTTAAGCCAAGTATATTTGAAAAAAAATTGAAAACTTAAAAACCCAACTATGTAATTGTTTTGATAAAATTTATTAATATCGGTTCTTTAGTTAAGGCGCTACGGTACAAACACAGTCTGTCGAAAGAAATTATATTATGCCTTCCTTTTGACTTTATTGTAGTCGTGTAAAATGATCAGTATTTTAATAAAACTTAACCTAAAACCCTTGTAGATAAAACAAGGTAAGTAGTTTATACTATCTAGCACTTAGGCACGACTGAACACGAAACTGTCAAGATGTCTGCGGTCCCGACTACCATCGATCAGGGACCTTATCTGCTATTCAAATTATATCATTCAACATGAATTACCACTTGTTACTACTACACCAATTGTTACTTTATTACCGTACACAGTGCCTCGAATAAGACTTTATTTATAGTTTTAAAACCTTTGCTTAGTACCTGTTTATTATTTGTGCGAATACACAATGTTTTTACCCAAGGAGCAATGTTCCATTTGAATGTGTGAAAGATGACACACAGAGATGTTTACATGCTGTAAGTGTTATTTAATTTAAGCTCCAAAGTCCAATAGACGTTTATTTTATTATTTACAGTCAGTAATCATCTTCGTCATTAACAGAATTATACTGTCCACTGCAAGAAATAGATCTTTCCTGAGAAAGATGGTTTTCGGTGACAAATAGTTGGTTCTTTACCACCGTTTTGTTTCTAGATTTCTTTCTCTTTGTTTAACTGTCGGAGCTGGATGCGATAAGCCGACGAGAAAGGAGCCGAATTGGAGAGGTCTATGTCCAGCAGTGGACTGCGATGGGCTGATGATGATGATGAAAATGATTTAATTGTGCAGTGTAGTTAACTCTCTTAGTCGGCTGTTATGACGCACGGGATAATTAGGGATGGTGGCATAACGTGTATTTAATTCGTCACCAAAATATACTGTTATAATGTAATAAATACAACAATGACTTTGTTACTAGAATCATTGTATTGTAATATAAAGGAAGGCTCTCCTTTGTAATACAATGCAATGATTAAGACAATGATTTTATTTCTAGCCTGTGAATGCTGAAGCGTAGCCACACTTCAGCATGCATAGGTTGGCTCGACCGGAGTGATACCCCGACCTCCCTGTGAAATAGCCCCTTCGCTGTATTTCACTGAGTGAGTGAGGGTACCGGAGGCCCATTCCAGAACCCCTCCCCTCATCCCCGTCCCCATCCCCCAAAGGCCGGAAACGCACTTGTGACGCCTCAGATGTTGCGGGTATCCATAGGTGGCGGTAATTGCTTACCATCAGGTGATATGTCTACTCATTCGCCCTCTGCACCATAAAAAAAATGTTTTGATTTATTATTTCTCTTTTCATATCAGCTTGTTACCTTCCAATGCTTAACTCCCCAAAAAGTTATTTGGCTGGCTGTTAGTGAGTGAAATATGTGTATAAACTAATTTGTTATTAGTGTAAATATATTATGTTTAATTTAGATTAGCTTATCCGTGTACAGCTCTAATGGTTTTATTGAATAAAAAATACTGAAAAGATAACACGAGAAACGCGATAAGATCTCTTTAAGAGTCAATATTTATTGATTCTTCAATCAGTAAGTGGCGTTCTGGGCTTAAATATTTGAGTGCCAATCTTATTCTTCACCTTGTAATAGTTCTGGATAGGAGATTATAAAACTGTATTGCAGTACTCTGTAAAGAAGCGACCGAACTAGCTGACAAGTACAATCGTGCGATACAAGATAGCTTAGGCACGCCCCGGTATTAACACTTCCTTTGCACGCTACCGAACACTGACCCCTTTTATCCTCAAGCAACCTTTACAGACCAATTGACCCAAAAGTTGTTGTAATTATGATATAAAGAAGATTTGCATATTTGTTCTCCATGTTCTTATTAAAATATTACTACTAATAATACCATAATGATGACTACTACGTACTATCATCTAATGCAGGTTTAAGGTTAACCAATAATTATGGAATTTACAAACAGTTTTTTTGGGTTTAGACGTTTTTCGGGCCAATTACTTTCGCGCTATTTATAACGTCCCCTATTATACAGAGCTCCTTTACAATTATAGAGGTAAGCTGTGTTTTAAACAATAATATTTAAAGCCGTTTTATCAAAAGAATTTAGTTTACTCGTACTATGTCACGCCAAGAATGCACTTAAACTTTTTGAGGTTGCGAGGNGTGAGTTAATCCCGCAACACTTGGTACACAGTAGAAAGCAGTTGAGTTATATTAATTAAAAGCAGAATCTGTCTGGATTCATTCTATATAAATGATCATACCTGCAATAAGCTTGACCTTACTAGACCATATGCGTTTTTTTTTTTAAATTTAAGCCAAGTATATTTAAAAAAAAATTGAAAACTTAAAAACCCAACTATGTAATTGTTTTGATAAAATTTATTAATATCGGTTCTTTAGTTAAGGCGCTACTGTACAAACACAGTCTGTCGAAAGAAATTATATTAATCCTTCCTTTTGACTTTGTCGTAGTCGTTTAAAATGATCAGTATTTTAATAAAGCTTAACCTTAAAACCCTTGCAGATAAAACAAGGTAAGTAGTTTATACTATCTAGCACTTAGTCACGACTGAACACGAAACTGTCAAGATGTCTGCGGTCCCGACTACCATCGATCAGGGACCTTATCTGCATTCAAATTATATCATTCAACATGAATTACCACTTTGTTACTTTATTACCGTACACAATGCCTCGAATAAGACTTTATTTATAGTTTTAAAACCTTTGCTTAGTACCTGTTTATTATTTGTGCGAATACACAATGTATTTACCCAAGGAGCAATGTTCCATTTGAATGTGTGAAAGTTGACACACAAACATGTTTACATGCTGTAAGTGTTATTTAATTTAAGCTCCAAAGTCAAATAGACGTTTATTTTATTATTAACAGTCAGTAATCATCTTCTTCATTAACAGAATTATACTGTCCACTGTAAGAAATATGAGAAAAATGATTTTCGGTGAGAAAGGTAGTCGGTTCTTTACCAACCGTTTTGTTTCTAGATTTCTTTCTCTTTATTTAACTGTCGGAGCTGGATGCGAGAAGCTGACGAGAAAGGAGCCGAATATGAGAGGCCTATGTCCAGAAGTGGACTGCGATAGGCTGATGATGATGATGATTTAATTGTCCAGCGTAGTTAACTCTCTTAGTCGGCTATTATGACGCACGGGATAATTAGGGATGGTGGAATTCGTCACCAAAGTATACTGTGATAATGTAATAAATACAACAATGACTTTGTTACTAGAATCATTTTATTGTATTATAAAGGAAAGCCACGCTTCAGCATGCATGGACTGGCTCGATCGGAGTGATACCCCGACCTCACAGAAAACCGAAGTGAAAAAGCGCCTGCGCTGTGTTTCACTGTGTGAGTGAGGGTACCGGAAGCCCATTCCACAACCCCTCCCCTCATCCCCGTCCCCATCCCCCAAAGGCGCAACATCAGAAGCGCACTTGTGACGCCTCTGATGTTGCGGGGATCCATAGGCGGCGGTTATTGCTTACCATCAGGTGCGTACGTCTGCTCGTTCTCCCTCTGTACCATAAAAAAATTGTTTTGATTTATTATTTCTCGCATCAGCCTGTTGCCGTTCAGTGCTTAACTCCCCCAAAAAGTTATTTGGCTGGCTGTTAGTGAGTGAAATATGTGTTTAAGTTAATTTGTTATTAGTTTAAATATATTATGTTTAATTTAGATTAGCTTATCCGTGTACAGTTCAAATAGTTTTATTGAATAAAAAATACTCAAAAGATAACACGAGAAACGCGATGAAATCTCTTTAAGAGTCAGTATTTATTGATTCTTCAATCAGTAAGTGGCATTCTGGGCTTAAATATTTGAGTGCCAATCTAGTTCTGCATAGGAGATTCTAAAACTGTATTGCAGTACTCTGTAAAGAAGCAACCGAACTAGCTGACAAGTACAATCGTGCGATACAAGATAGCTTAGGCACGCCCCGGTATTAACACTTCCTTTGCACGCTACCGAACACTGACCCCTTTTATCCTCAAGCAACCTTTACAGACCAATTGACCCAAAAGTTGTTGTAATTATGATATAAAGAAGATTTGCATGTTTGTTTTCCATGTTCTTATTAAAACATTACTACTATAAATGCCATAATGATGACAGACCCTACGTACTATCATCTAATGCAGGTTTAAGGTTAACCAATAATTATGGAATTTACACACAGTTTTTTTGGGTTTAGACGTTTTTCGGGCCAATTACTTTCGCGCTATTTATAACGTCCCAATTATACAGAGCTCCTTTACAATTATAGAGGTAAGCTGTGTTTTAAACAATAATATTTAAAGCCGTTTTATCAAAAGAGTTTAGTTTACTCGTACTATGTCACGCCAAGAATGCACTTAAACTTTATGAGGTTGCGAAGCGTATTCAAATCAAATTGACGTATAAGTGTGTATTATATAGACAAAATCGTAGGATATTTCAGGTCGCCCCACTTCTAAAAAAATATGTGTATAAGGATGACCCAATATTAATGTCGTGCTAATATTATAAATGCGAAAGCTTATGAGGATGGATATATTGATGTAGAGTAACAAACTATTTCATGCAAAAACTAACTTAACAGTTTAATATGAATCTTTACAGTAATATAGCTTATAGTACCTCAGAATAATACAGGCTACTATTTACGGCAATAACTGAAATGGTTACGACAAAAACTTGTGAATTATAATGTTTATAATCATATAACTTGTGAATAATACACATATTTACACAAACGACCACGTAATTATAAAAAGTGTATGTTAATTCAAATACAATCTTTCTAACTGGATACAACATATATACAGCTATCGCATACATCGCGAAAGTGTATAATTATACCTAAAAACAAAGAGAAACCCACTTTAAAGCTTATTTCGTACTAGCGCTAGTGTAAGAATTTGTTTCTCGTAGCCAGGCTAAAGAGGACATTTGGGTAATTTGTTTGTTTGCGTCGGAACACTGAGAGATTGTCTTAAAACATTTCCGGATTTCTTGTTATACATCTCATTTGCTCTGTAACTGCCCGCCAAGATATATTCTACGATAAATTAAATGAAACTAGGGATGTACACTATGCAATTAAATTGCATAGTGTACATCCCTTATTTTATTATTTACCCTTATTGAGTACATTAGAATTTTTCGAATTCAAGCCTGTACGTTTACCCAAGTACCTGAAAGCTTTATGATTTTTCAATGGCATTGATGACAAACAAAGAGATAGATACTTGAAATTTAATTGCCAGTAGTGCATTGAAGCCCTTTAAGGTAGTCTTTGCCAAAATAGTAGTATCGTCGCCGATATATTTATACTTGCTTGGTGGCACAAATCGCACAAATCAGTAATTTTCAGCCCTGTAGACAAATTTGCCTATATACGTGTTCTGCTCTAACTGTTTTAGTTTACTCGGCTATAATCTCAATCATTTTACCACTGAAAATGGTTATCAGATCCTATCCCGTGACACGTAAATTATATCTGCCAGGATAACGGGTTTCAAAATTTGAAAAGTGTAATAGGATAACTACTTCTGTTAGAATTTAAAAAATCGGTTGGTACATTATTTTTGAAAATTGAAAAGTTACTGAAGAAATAGGGATTATTGGAGCTCATTTTTATCCAGTAATGTAAATATTTTCGGACACCTTCGACTAAAACTTGCCAAAGTCTCATCTGAGGATTTAATTGTCTAACTGATGGTGAAAATATTCTAGAAATCAGATGATAATTGCGGACTATAGGAGTCCCTGAAAATTTACAAATTTCAAAATACTTGTTTTAAATCGATATGAGTGTGATTTATGTAACAATGCATATAATTTCTGAGTTGTATCATTGTCGTCTTTATGGTCAGTGTGATGCCGTCTTCTGCTCAAAGCGAACTCGTACTAACTTGCAAAAATAAATAAATTAATACTATAGGTACGTGAGTTTTTATTTCTTCTAAAACTCTAAATCCACTTTCAATACCTCCGATTGTTGCGTATATGTTTATATAATATACGAATAAAAATTTCACCAAAGAAGAAGCAGATGAAAGTTATTTTTCTGTATCTTTTGTGTACAATTGGAGCATATGTGTTCATTTGCTGCTGCTGCCTGCTTTTATCGTGGGAGAGCCACGCTTCGGCATGAATGGGCCGGCTCCACCGGAGTGGTACCACGGCCTCATCGAAAACCGGTGTGAAACAGCGCTTGTGCTGTGTTTCATCGAGTGAGGGAGAATACCGGAGGCACATATCCCAATCCCTTCCCCTGTCCCCCTCCCCATTCCCCAAAGGCCGGCAACGTACTTGTATCACCTCTGGTGTTACAGGTGTCCATGGGTGGCGGTAATCGTTTACCATCAGGCGATACGTCTGCTCGTTTGCCCCTTATACCATAAAAAAATCACATCACCATCTAGTCCCAAACTAAGCAGAGCTTGTATTATGGGTACTAGATAACTGATATGAATACATAAATACTTATTTTTTGTAAATACATACATATTATACATAGAAAACACCCAAACTCCGAAACAAATATTTGCAGATCATACAAACATTTGGTCCGACCCAAGATTCGAACCCGAGACCTCATGGANATTGGAGCATATGTGTTCATTTGCTGCTGCTGCCTGCTTTTATCGTGGGAGAGCCACGCTTCGGCATGAATGGGCCGGCTCCACCGGAGCGGTACCACGGCCTCATCGAAAACCGGTGTGAAACAGCGCTTGTGCTGTGTTTCATCGAGTGAGGGAGAATACCGGAGGCACATATCCCAATCCCTTCCCCTATCCCCCTCCCCATTCCCCAAAGGCCGGCAACGTACTTGTGTCACCTCTGGTGTTACAGGTGTCCATGGGTGGCGGTAATCGTTTACCATCAGGCGATACGTCTGCTCGTTTGCCCCTTATACCATAAAAAAATTGCCCTATTTTTATTAAATAAAAAAAAAATTAAAAAAATTTGGACATCTAACACACATCACCATCTAGTCCCAAACTAAGCAGAGCTTGTATTATGGGTACTAGATAACTGATATGAATACATAAATACTTATTTTTTGTAAATACATACATATTATACATAGAAAACACCCAAACTCCGAAACAAATATTTGCAGATCATACAAACATTTGGTCCGACCCAAGATTCGAACCCGAGACCTCATGGACAGCAGTCGCGTACGCTACCACTGCGCCACCGAGGCAGTCAACTAGCGTAAAAATAAACAATCGCTAATATATGAAATCAATTAATTGATAACCTTTATAATTATGCACAGTATTTACAAACAAGAGGGTACATATTTTATAACTTGTGTTTTTAGTTGTCAATATAAATTGTTAATTAAAAAAAGTATGTTGAATATAAAATATTACGTTAGCCTTCCAATTCAAATAAGATTTGGGATAGGGCTGCCAGAATCTAGCGATATTATAGTAGTGCCACGTATTTGTATACATTCGGCTATTCGAGCTAAAGGAATAATCGCTCGTTTGTGGAGACTACACGACTTAGAAACGTTTATTCGTCGCGATTCTTGCATCCGTGGAGGAGCATTTCGCGTACTTTTAAGTCTTAGATAATACACGAATCATCTTACATCTACTAAGATAGTGAAATTATTTATGTTTATTTATTTCGGTTAGTTACTAAAACAACAGACTATAATAAAAATATATATATTTAGTTATAATATTGTGATATTAGTTAGCATATTGTTTAATCTAATACCATAAACGAGCAATTCTGATGTATATATCTATAATCTGAATCTCGGAAACGTCTAGAAAATTTTTCATGAAATTTAAGATGCATGAAGTTTCGGGGACAATAAATCGATTTAGCTAGGATTCATTTTTCAAAAAATTATCAACAAAATATAACGAGAAGAGATCGGTCATCCAGCATGCACATTACAGAAAATGATTTTAATCTGAGGCCTTATCCGTACAATGTAAATTTAGAAATATTTCAAAAATGTATTTCATATGTTTACCAAGTTTTCATATATGCACGTACATATTATATAAGTTTCATAAACTTACACTTACATCCTTGCTAACATTATAAATGCGAAAGTAACTCTGTCTGACTTTCTGCCACGCTTTCACGGCTTAACCGTTACACCAATTTTGATGAAAATTGGCATGAAGATAATTTGATTCTTGAGGAAAGACATAAGCTACTATTTACCGCAAAAATTAAGATACACATGGACGGAGCCGCGGGCAAAAGCTAGTGTAACTATATAATATATTCACGATAAACATGTAATTAATATCAATAATTATAAAACGCGAGGTAAGAGTGAAATGATTTTGCTATTTAATAATCTATTTTGCTTTTAATTTGAAAGAATAACCGTTTCCAGGGCAACAGGGCAAATACTATGCATTCCTTTCAAAGGGTTGTAATAGATCACACTTGAAACTAATTTAATCCTAGACTACAACGTCTTAAACTTAATTCTTTCTAAGTCATTCAAGATTAAGTATTTTAATTAAAGAAGTTTTAAAGTGAAAATGTAGAGTACATTTTGGAAAGTGATTCTGCTAAGCAAAAGCCTAGAAACTTATTCATAAGCAATAAAGCTAAAAGCCACAATTAGTAAAGCCGAAGTCACCAACTATTTTTGTACGAAAGAAAATAATTTTCCGTAAAGAAAAAGTAATTTGTTTCAAAATTGATGTAGTGTTGGATTGGTTTTCTCAGTCACTAATTTAAGAAGATATAGACGCTAAAAAAACCACATGTATTGTTTTTGTTTGTTGTTTATGCCACCTTGCATGGGCCCATTACAAAATAGGAATCACTGAAAAGAAGAATAATTGGATTAAGTAACCAAGGAGGCTTAAGGCTCTCCTACATGTGGTGCGTTATTTTAATCAACCAATCGCCGTCCACTGCTGAACGAAGGTCTCCCCAAAGGAACGTTACTATCCCAGTCTTGGGCAGTCAGCATCTGTTTATCAGCAGTTAATTTTGCAATGCAGTCTCAAGTCCAGCACAAAGTCTGGAGATATAACCGGCTCACTTCCACTTAAACGTATTGATTCACTTCGGCGCGTTATTATCGGTCGATAATATTGTATGCGTTATTGCGATAATGCTTTCTGACTTCTTGCACACAACTCTATTATTATAAGACTTTTATTACCTAAATTAGCTGACAATAAGTGAAATAAACAAATAATAATAAAAATATTGCTTTAACTATAAAAATGGCTTAGTAACTTTTATGTTAAGGTATTTACCTCAAGAATCTAAACTCTTAACCAAAAAAAAAACATATTAACTGAATCAGTTAGTTCCGCAGACTAAAACTTAAGTCCAATATTTTATGATTTATATTTCTTATAATAAATGCTGGTGTTACTAGTATGTATCTAACTGTCGCAATAATTTTAATTTATGTGTATGTCGCTGTTTTATTTATTAGTATTAGCATGTATTATGATATGTGATTTTTATCTTATCATTCACTTTATAGAATTCACTTTTAACCTATACACTTTTTTTTCTCTTTTGTCTCTTTTCGCACCTAACTGCCCATGGATTCGTATTTGTTTTTTCACCATATTTTTTTTCCCATTCCAAGGTTGCCTGGAAGAAATTGCTTTTTAGCGATAAGGCCGCCATTTGTACACGGTAATTCAATGGATGTATTATATAAACTATATATTTATGTAAACAGTTATATCTGTTGTACAATAAAGTGTATTCTATAATATTTATAATTTATATCACGTGAATCTGTAATCATCAATAAAACATTCATACACAAATATACATTGTAAAATTTTAGTATATTATAGTTATCATTTACATAGTAGAAGAAAAAAGTTTTTGCCTGTACATATAACTTTTAAAGTATAAACAATCATCATCATCATTAGCCTATCGCTGTCCACTGCTGGACATAGGCCTCTCCAATTGCATGCACTTAGTTCGATCCTCGGCTTCTCGCATCTAGCTCCTACCTGAGTATAAACAATAAATATTGAAAATTCAGGATCGCGTATTTTAATAGCACCAAATTTCGAAACCTTTGAATAAATCAGGAAATGTATGATACAGTAGTACACAGTTCATAAAAATGAATTAAAATTGTATAGTTTTTTTATGATTTTTGTTTTATTTTTTACAGGAGATCCTTCAATAAAATAGCTATAAAACACGAAATGACAATTGAAATATGGACACAAACTAACACATCACAGTGATTGTAGAATAACTTACAGTAAAATTAATGTATTATTATTACCTCAATAACAAAATGCATTATTGAGTTATTTATTAAACGTATATCCATGTTATCTCATTTTTTATTCCTAGCTTTTGTTCGAGGCTTCACCAGAATTTATGTCAGTAATCGAAGCAAAGAGTAGTTTATCAAGATTCTAAATTTTATTGAAATCGGTGTAGCAATTTAGCCGTGAAAGCGCAACAGTCAGAAGGTCAGATAGACTAACAGAGTTACTTTCGTATATATATCATTATAATATCTATGGTATAACTTTTCTGCTGGTGCTATCGAATCCTGGTAGCTTCATCATAATTTTGAAAGAATTTTACAAATCTATACTGCTGCACTGTTGCTCCGTATAATAGGGAAACTCCGGAAATAAAGCGATCATAGCAATAACGCTTCCCATACCTATTCATTTTTAGGCTCCACTCCATACCAGTTACTGATATTGCGGAATTTTATATATTCCATGTTGGGAATCATATTCGAAAATAACTTGATTTCGAAACAGTGAAATCAAAGAGTTGTATAGGGTTGCACGAGCGACATACAATCAGTGAAAACGGGTCAATAGATCAGTAGCGTCGATGATAACTATACAAATCTTTCACGTGTATTAATGAATAGAATCAATAAATATAAATCGTTTGATAGTTAATCTTCTCCTGAGAGGAGACACGAGCCCAGCAGTGGGACATTACGGGTTGTTGATTGATTGATTGACAGTGATTCAATTATAATTTTAGGTATAATATTTCTGTTAATATGTATCTCTAGTCAGGTTATTAGTTTACTACAAAAATATTGGTAACTTAATTTCATTGTGCAAAGTGTTTTAATAAAGATGAGATTAATATCAATACTAATTTATCCTTGATATAAATTTATTAAAAATCTTATTATATTCCTTATTTATTACAACATCTGTAAATATTGTCTACAAAATGAGATTGGATTTGAGGATTCAATTTTTGATTGATTTTATCTCAAACAAAAATATTTACCAATCACAAATGCGGATGTATACTGTGTGATGTAATCAGAGTTTTAAGACTTCCTTGAGTTTCTTGTGTATTATTAACTTACTTAGAATATTTTGTAAGAGCTTACTACACTTCTAAATTTTATGAAGCTATAAAGTGATATGAAACAACAAAGCTTTGCGTGCTTTTCATACAGTGCTAAACTAGTTTAACATCGTATGAACTCAATCAACAACCCATAATGTCCCACTGCTGGGCTTGGGTCTCCTCTCAGGAGAGGGTTAAGGCCACACGTCCCCACGCTGGCCAAGTGCGGGTTGGGGACTGGCAAGACAACTTTGTGGCTACGTAATCTTGCCGTTGGACGTTTTTTAGCCGTCCAAAGGCCTCCAACTAGGTTTCATGACTGCTATCCTACGATAACAGCCGGGACCGACTTCTTAACGTGACCTCCGAATCACGGTGACGCTCATGGTAACATGCCACCAGCGGTCACCCATCCAGGTACTGATCGTGACATCGTTGCTTACTCTCGGTGATTGTTTCTAAGCACTGAGTGCAACTGAGCTGTGAGCGTATGAAAAGCACACAGACATAAATAATCGTCTATGTGATATTACATGCTTGCTAGTATCCTAGAGATCTGTTCTGTCAAGCCAAATGACCCATCTTTTTGGTTATGACCAAACTCAATTGAGTTGAGTGTAATCATCCATTACAACTTGTCTTTTCTAAAGCTTAACTTTTTTTGTTTGTGAGGATATCCCTCCGTATAGCAATCGCTGGTGGTTATATCGAACTTGAATCGATCAAAATTCGCACTCCCTCTCGAGCACTAGTAGCCGGGAAACAAGATGTACCATAGAAAGGAAATTCCTGAAACCAAAACATACCTTGGGCGACCTACGTCTTATAATGTGTGAGATGTATGTGCCCCCCTCGAAGTGCCCCAAGTAATCTGACTTTATTCGTGTAACTTAAAAAACACCGTGAAAGAAAAAATAACCACAACTTAATAGCAAAGTTTTCACAACCAAGTATCTACACATACCTATGAATTAAACTGTTAAAATTGATAATAATGCTAAACAAAAATAGGCCTAACATTATTATCATCAATATTAAGGGCTTTTTTTCAAAAATAGCAGTTTGATGAAACTATTAGTTTTAATAATCAATTTAAATCGAATTACTTCAGTTTATTTAATTTCTGTGATTTTAACTTTAATTACAACTTTTGGACATCTAACAGTTAAAATACCAAGTTAAATACGAAGTTAAATGACCATTAAATTGTATTTGTATATTTAACTAGCCTTATGTCGGTTATCGGTATGAGAAATTGGCTACCGCGTAGCCTTTGTCTTTCCTCAAAAACCAAAGTATTTCTATGCCAAATTTCACTGAAATAACAATAACAGACATGTTTATACACGCTTATATATACATATGATGTGATGGAAAATTACAATACATGCTTCTTTTATTTTGTGTGACAATATATATACATAGAGTTTTATTCGCATACACACAACAACTGAGTGTTGGTCGACACATATGCCTTAAAAAATATCAGTCCCGTAATGACGCATACTTGGCTTATAATAAAATTGACGAAAAAGGATTGAGTGCTCAAATTGAAAATTAGACTACAGCCATATTTATAAAAGTTATGAGTACAACTGTATCTTGTCTTACCTAATTAATTTAGCGATTTAAATTATCGTAGTGTTAAAGGCTTTACACTACGATAATTCAACTTCTTTATTGTAAAAGAATACTGAAAGCGAGGATCACTCAAGGCCTGTTACGTTGCATGCACAACAGGGATAGACTTCAAAGACAATCCAAATATAAGCTGGACAATTTAGGACTAAAACTACGTATAGGCGCTAAAGAATTTTCTGCACTTCAATCTTGAAAAACTTTAAACGTAGCTATGGAAAGGACCTGATTCTAAAAGCAGGTAAAGATAGTAAAACCTCTGGAATACAATAAAATAAAATTACCAATATATGAAAGGAAACTCACTTTCCCAAGCAGTTACATAATATATCAATGACTGTTTTCGTGGGATTGGTCAAAATATTCAGTAAAAATCTAATTAAAAAAACAATTAAGAAACAAATTATGTTATAATAAAAATATAGTAGCATGGTAAATGTGGAGCAGAATTATAGTAGTCTCGTACTAGTTAAAACCGACGAGGAGGAAGTTCATGCTAAAATATTAAATTATGAAGAGTAATAGAGCGATGGGATGTGAAATCAAATAGACTCCTCAAAGATAATAAAGACATTCTTGTACTGCACTTAACTTATAACTTATTTAGCGTAACTTATTTTCAATATGTGTCTTCAAGAAGGTGTTCTTCCCAAGGATCTTAAAAAGTCTTAAATACGTCCAATTTATAAGGGTGATAGAGACCGTATTGAAAATTACAGACCTATATCAATGTTACCGTTGATTCCAAAAATATTAGAACAATAGTTAGTATTATTAGACTAATAAACTTTTTTACACATCAAAACATTTTGTCTAATTATCAGTTTGGTTTCCATCGTGTTAAATCTACTGACGATGCAGTTAACGAACTTACAGACTTTCTAAGCACTAGTCTTGATAAAGGCAACAAATGCAGCGTGGTATTTTTAGATCTAGCCAAAGAAATTGATACGGTGCCTATCCCAATCCTGTTGGACAAGTTGGAACGTATAGATATTGGGGGAAATCAACTTGGGCTTCTGAAGGATTACCTCAGTGATAGCACAAAGTAACGACTAGCTCGCATACTGTTGGAGAACTTTTGGTAACACACAGCGTACTTCAGGGCAGTATTCTCGGACCGACCCTTTTTCTCGTCTATATTAATGATCTCCTAAATCTGCCTTCATTTCCGTAAAAAGTAATCACATATGCAAATGATACTGCCCTCATTTTTGCCTCTAAGATCCGGACTAAGACATATCAGACAGCCCAGAGTGGCTTCAATAGAGTTAAAGTGTGGCTAAGTTATAACGTTTTGACCTTGAACGTCGATAAAACTATATATGTTGCCTTCACTATTCCTTGGTCATTAGCGTTTAATTTAGCAATTTTACCAGTACTGAGACTGATAGAACAAAAAGAGTCTTTACGTATGTATTATCTTGTAGTGCATCTAAATTATGAATAAATGCATATGGATATATCTCAAAAAGGAAACATCCTTGTTAGAAATCATATGGTATAAAAAATTCATGGCACATATCGTGAATAGTCTTAAAACTAAATCAACTTTACCATAATACTAAAAGAACATAAAGAACATAACGATAACCTTTTAAGCTTTGATATCGCGCACAATTTTATTGCCTGGAGAAATACAACTTGCAATTTGTAGATAAAAAGCTTTTATCTCAAATTGCAAGTTGTCCTCATTATTTCTTTGTGAGAAATGATTATATTTTGATTTCTTTCCATTTTTCTTTCTTGTAATATACAACCGTATCGGGCTTGATTTGTCTTCGATTCCAACCTATGGAATAATATCATCCTCACACTCGTAGTAATCCGAGGCCAGTGCTACTATATTTATCTGTTTACTCTTACCATATGATATAATCTTACGTTTGACAACAGCCTCCTAGTTGAGTTGACATTTTACAAATGTAAACGTTAGTGAGAAAACTTAAAAGTTATAGGAATGACGTCATCTTATCGCTAAGTCACGTGGTCAAAAAAAGAGAAGTTTTCTCTTCTTAAAATCGCTAACGAGAAGTTAGTAAGAGTAGAGTAAGTAAGAAGAGAAAACAAGACAACATGAGGATGGTATTCGAATCTTCATTAGTCGTAGCTCAAACCCGACAATATAAGTTACGTAAAAGATGATCAGAATGAAAATAAAATTATAGAAAAAAAATACTTCAAACAGAAGTGGTCATACTACTCTAATAGTAATCATCATCATCATCAAGAACCCATAATATCCCACTGCTGGGCTCGGGTTTCCTCTCAGGAAAGGATTAAGGCCATACGTGTTTACGTACGCTTAAGCTACGTATTAATAGCAATATGACTGGGTAATTTAATTCCAAAATCTTTTATCCAAAACTGCAGATATTCCTTTGGTGTGATTAACATACCTTACTGATACATTAATCGATAAAGCACACATATACAAATACCAAATTTTCAATCAATTAAAATAATAGATATATTTTTATAACTGTGTACCTATTTCAACTCCAATGTAGGTATTATTGAGACTTCCATTTACATTGACATATGAGCAAACAAATGATGCATTTCAGAAAAGATTACAACTAGAAGACATGTTTATAATAAATCATGGTCCGTGTATATAATAAAATCACATTTTTAAGTAGACAAGTGGTCACCCAGTGGGGTAAATTTAACCATAATTATATCCTTTAGATTTTTGTACCTACTCCTACTGCATATTTTTTTATTAGTTTTGAAGCTACGACAACAGTCGCGGGACTCAGCTAGTGTTCTATTAAAATAAATGAAAAAGAGTTACGTAAATCCTACAGTCATTTTTGAATCATCAGTTAATTACGAAACCCTCGGTGCGCGAGTCCAACTCGCACTTAGTCAGTTTTTATCTATTTTTAGCTTTTTGTATTCCTCCTCCTTGTAAACTTTAAATTTCATACTCCTCCGTTCGCATAATTTTAAAAAAGGGTACAATGAGTTTATTTCACATATCAATATATAGTTAAGATAATATAATTAATAAGAAATTGCGCCGAATTGGCGCTTTCTTTGTCTATACTGATATCATTAACTGCTCTAATCATTTAATTGAATAAAAACATGTTTTACAACTAATAAGGAAATTTTATAAATAGAGTGGAAATGGAAATTACAATAAATTTTCCTTGTTTATACTGATAACATTGAATTGACCTGCTCAATGGAATTTAAACTTTGGTATCAATAACAACAGTTAACAGTAAACAATTGAACGTATCAAGGTATATAAGCTGCGAAAAGTCCAGTATCTCAACAGTACTACTCTGTGGTTGAACAGCTCTTTTTAAAAAATAACTACAGCTCAAAATTGATTACAATGGGTGTTATTAATAAAATAACCATTTTACTTCTAGTGGTAGCGTGTGTAGTGATAATTGCAACTGTAACTGAAGCAGTACGCGTTGGACCTTGCGATCAAGTCTGTGAACGCATAAGACCAGAAAGGGACGAGTGCTGCAGAGCCCATGGCTATTCTGGATACTCTTCTTGTTACTACGGACAAATGTATTGTTACTGATTAATTTTGTAGAATAGAAAAGGTAAGACGTTATTTGTCTCATTAATTACTTGTGGATTTTTTTACTTTTGTTGGGTATCTTGTATAAATGTACATAACTAACAATAAGAATGTGTAAATAAACATTACAGGTGATCTCTAGTACCTTAACCGATTAATTTCTTATTTGTGTTCGAATTCCAATCACAAGTCGTAAAGAAAGTGGTGTATTTTTATCGAACTGCAACTGTAAAGACTTTCCAAATAATCACATTCATACAGGATAGACGCAGCAACCCTTTACAAATATTGTATTAAATTTGTATTTTAATTAAGTACTTTATATAATTGAAACTTAACTTAGGTACGTACATAATAGTATAATAGTGTCTTAAAATGTTTATTTTAACCATATATTTAAAAACTACCATTGGTAATTTTATTAATGATTATGTTTAAGGAATCTAAAATCACGAAATTGTTTTTTTTTTTTCAGGACAGATGTGCGTTTTAACCTATAAATTTACATTTAGTCATCATTGGAACAAAAAATCTTCAAGTTATAAAATAATATCTCTTAAGAAAGTAAATTAACAAATAAATCCACAGAAAGTTTGTGGATTTATGTGTTAATTTACTTTCAATTTTATAGCATGTGTGTATGGTAACTTCTACATGCAGCGAAAAAAAAACCATATGACAACGCCATCCACCAAAGATACACCGAACTACGGAGTTGTGAACTATGGAGTTACTACTAATCCTAAATCGTGATATAGAGGTTCTCAGGCCTCACGTTGGGCAGCCTGGTCGGAGGATCCTCCCTTTATGTTGGACAGGCGCGACACCTGCTCCTCCACAGTGTGGTATTAGACTTTAAAATAATGTAAAAGGAAAAAATATATAATCTATATCTTTCTATCCATTGTTATTATTAAACCTTCTTGATGGATAGGCCTATTTACAGCATTTGACTTAATAGTCAGCCTATCAATAAAAAGAATAGAAAGAGTATTATATTTTATTTTTATTATATATAAATGACTTACCTAAAGTAACTGATCATCAAATTATATTAGTTGCCGATGACAGTACAGTGACTGTAGAATGTAGAAATGAAGTGAAATAAATGCTGCACCATTGACCATTGGCTTGACAATAACAACATTAAGATACCTAAAATTAAATTAATGCAATTCTCGCAAAGATTATCCACGTTAAAAAATTAAACAATAACCACAAAAATATTGAAGTTTGGGAAGTTACCATAATAAAGTTTCTATGCTTGAATATAGATAATAAAATAATTTGGAGAACACAGTTAGAGACTTTAGATAATAAAATAAGTAGCACAGCATACGCTTTGTTTAAACTTACACTAATATTGAATGATGATGCACTGCTCACAGCATATCATGGAACTACTGAACAGTCTATTGCTGGATATATATGCCTTTCTTTTGACTGCCTCGGCGGCGCAGTGGTAGCGTATGCGGCTGCTGAACTTGAGGTCTCAAGTTCGATTCGCGCGTCGGACCAAACGTTTGTATGATCTGCAAATATTTGTTTCGGAATGTGGGTGTTTTCTATGTATATATGTATCGGTATGTATTTACAAAAAAAAAGTATTAATGTATTTATATCAGTTGTCTAGTACCTATAATACAAGCTCTGCTTAGTTTGGGACTAGATGACGTTGTGTGTTAAAGGTCCAAAATATTTATTTTTATTTATTTATTGGGGGCAACTCCACACATAAAGAAGTAGTTTTTAAAACTCAAAAAAGATGCATTCGAGCCATGTTCAATTTAAATAGTAGAGTTAGCTGTAAACCATAATTTGTAACGCACGAAATCTTGACTTTACCCTCTATATATACTTATATATGTCGGAATGAGGGTATCTGAAATTTAGGCTCTTCTAGAAAATTGGTCGGCCCCCATTCGAATCAAATCGTGTTCACCAAAAAATATATTTAAACTTGAAATTTCACGATTAAATTTGAAAGATTTATTATATATCAATTTATTATAAATATCTAAAAAGGACTTTTGCTGTGCAATATTTGATAAAACTGGTCGAATAATCCAATTCATCGATCGAAAGACAAACATTAAGGCACTGTGACTTTATATTGTGCGATAATTTTTTATTAAGCGCAGAATGCACGCAGTCTCACGCCGCATACGGTTGAGACATGAAAATAGTTCAAATGGAAGGAAATTGGACTAATTTGACTAGTTAAAGCCGTCTTAACGAATTTTATCTCAGGTAATTCTTTATAGTTAATGTTAAATTTATTACCAAATGGAGGGCCGTGCCCACACATTTTACACGACGTTAGTATATCTAAGTGAACACCGCCTGATAACAAATCAGCCGGGTTTTGTTTACCAGTGACATCAAACCTCGATTTGTCACCTGTAAGTTCATTTATTTCAACTACGCATTTTGAACAAATTGTTTTGATAAACTAGGTGACATCTTTGCCCAACCTTACACTATAGTCAAATCTGACCAGAAATACACTTTGACGAACTTTAATCTTAATTTTTGCATATAATCTCGCCCACCCAATAAATATAAAACTAACTTAAAAAAATTAAATCCCGAGATATTTGAAACTTCTTCAGGTNATATAGTATACCAATAATAATTCTTCACCTGATTTTTAAAAACTGATAAAGTTTTAGCTTTTAAGATGGTCTTCGGAAAGCTGTTTAATAGTTTTACCGCTTGCACAGTAGAACATTTGTCGGCAAACTGATGGGGCGTTTTTGATTCTCCGATGACCTCAAGTATTTGCAATATGTATTAGGCAAGAACTTAAAATGTTTTTTAAGATAAGGTGTGTAAGGATGAAACAGAACACTATATAAAAGGGAGTGTATATGAAGATTCCGGCGAATGCATATTGGCAGCCACTTGAATTTTGAATGATGCTCTGAGATGTGGTATGATATATTATATCATCCGTGGGAGAGCGATACTTCGGCGTGAGTGGGGCCGGTCGACCGGAGTGATATTACGAACTCACAGAAAACCGGTGTAAAACTGCGTTTTCGTTGTATTTCACCGAGTTAGATACCGCAGGTCCATATCCTCTTCCCCCAATCTCCCTCCCCATCCTCCAAAGCAAAGCAACACACTTGTGACGCCTCTGGTTTTGCGGGTGTCCGTGGGCAGAGGTTATCGCTTACCACTAGAAGATACGTCTGCTCGTTTGCCCACAATTCCATAAAAATATATTAATACTTGCGTAATCCGAACATGAATCTGATGCAGAAGTTTTGCAGTCGCTGAAGTTTATTTAATTGGTCTTCGGTGAGATCGAGCTGACATCGTTATTGTCAAGGATAAAAAGAAGAAGAAGAGACTGTACGAGTGAAAGTTTTTGTTGATAGGAAGGAAGTCCCGTAGCCTTCGCAGAGACCCTGCTGCCGCAAATAGTTTGCGACTAACTTTACCGATCTGAGGTCTCCGGAATAGATACCTATCCATATAGATCTCCAAGTTTTAACAATACAACCATAGCAACTAACAACTGGTGTTTGCTGAAAGTTTATTTTATACTACAGCCTAGAATTACCCACTATTGTGAGTCAAGTTTTGATTGGATTAACAGTAAGTTCATACTCCTTACTCCAGTTACATATTTGCATTAAGTCTCTGTATATATTACTCACCGCCTGTACTGAATTATCAGGCGTAGCTTTGGAGTAAATTTAATGTGGTACCAAGAAAGTAATTGATTTTTGTTAGAGTTTATACAAACTGCAAAAAGTACCGGTAAAAAAATGCCACCACTAAAAACACCCGCATTTGTTGCACCAAGAGGAGACACACTGCTTGCGTAACACTACAAAAACGCTGCTTGCGGCCATACAGGTAAGTACGAAACCAGTCTATTGCCAATGAAAATATGTTAAGAGAACACAAAATACCTGGTAAGACAACAAAATTCACACACAACAGTGTTGATGGCATTGCCAAAGTCAAGTAAACCAAAAATTGTTAGTTTTTATTCATCCATGCCCAACCTGACATCATCGGTAATATATACTTGAGTATTCGTAGCGCTATGGCCTAAAGGGAAACCTGACTGGAAAGTATTAAGGACACAAATTTTTGAGCGAAATCAGGTTAATTGTGTGCGAATGAGATGCTCCAGGAATTTGTTTTATTAACTAAGTTTACGGGTCCCTGAAATACAGTTTACACTAGTTCAGGGACCAGAGAATTCGCAATAAATGTATCTAACTTTGTGTCAATAAATAAATAAATAAATTGAGAATATGGGAAATTACAGGTATGGTTTCATCCAGGATAAGAAGAACGATATTACGTCTGACGCAGTCGCTTTCTAAGGCAATTTCTTTTTTTTTTTACAGGGAGCGACTGGCATCGGACCTCCGCAACCCTGAGGGTGAACTGAATTCGAAAGTTGAACTAGTTGTTAGTATATTTGAGGGCACTGACGTCCCAATAACGATTGCCATAGATGTTCCTGACAACCGGGACCGACAGCTTAACGTACTCACCTAAATGGTTTATAAACTAATGCGACGAAGATGACACAACTCTTTTTAGAATAGTTTTAAAGTACATTTTATTTGAAAGAAATTTTTAAATCTCTAAACCTTAATTCTGGCAAACGGTATTTTGGTGACGAGCGATGGTGAGACTTTGTATTCTTTATCGGTCACCACACAGAGATAAAAATACAAAGTAGTTTTAAATTTAAGATGCGTAAAAATTATTATATGTTTACGAATTTTACGAAACTTTCATTTTGAACTGTTATGATTTACAAGAACAAGACTTGCAGTACGACAAATTTTTACCCACATAAGATGTTTCTATGATCTGAGGTTTTAACTGCTAAATCTTAAAGACTTTTGCCCAGTGGTAGAAATCTTTCACATTTATGTTATTAAACTGTTTAAACTGTTATGAAAACTTAAATATGGAAGATAGTATTAAGTGAGATTTTTTTAAATAGATAGATAGATAGAAAACTCTTTATTTGTACACTATAAAATTACAGTTAGAAAGAGTACATAAAATGTGAGACGAAGTGTACAAAGGGCGGCCTTATTGCCAAAAGCAATCTCTTCTAGGCAACCTTAGGATGGATCGAAATGTATAGGAGAAACAGTGGTAGTTGTCGGTGCAATGAGTTTTGAATTAATTATTCGCTAATGAATATATCGAACTACATTTACGTTTAAATACTTAATTGTTTAATCATAGTGAGAGATTTAACTTTACGTATGTTTTCAAACAATTTAGTTTGTTATTCATACTGAAGCGGTTAACTAAATGTTAAGTCATGAAAAGAGTATAAATAACACAATAACGTTTTGTCTTTTATTTTTATCAGTTACCTAATAAATTAGGTTGTGTGTTATAAATCACTAATATTCGTGTAGTAGGTTAAATCATTAAATTTAATGGTTTTCAAATGAAATTGTTGATTATGCACGTGGACGGTTTACACAGTTTACTATAAAATATCGTTAAATTTAATATTCGTAATGAATAACAGGAATCTATCGTCACATGAATAAAAATGGAATGAAAAACAATACTGGGATGGGCCGTGCCCATTGCAGTGAACGCTGAGAGTCTGCCTTTTTGTGAGACGTGGCGTACAACTCTCGTTACCATTATTGATTACTCTGTTTAAGAGCTTTGATTTGTCACGTACAAGATATGTGGTAAAATTATTGTTTGTTTGTATGACGGTTTAATAAAATGTTACAGCACATTATTACACTTAAACAAAATCACCAATGCCACGTAACGTATTATGACTTGACTTTAACATATAAAATGTTACAAGCCTCAAAAAATAAAAATATTTTTTTTTATTTTTAATTTTTAATTTTGCAATGTTTAAAAACTTGTAGTTGTATTGTGTGCTGTGTTTTGCAAATATTCACTGTTAATATTTCAAAAAAATGTTACATGAATAAATTATAATATTTGATTAATGTTGTGTGTTTCAAGTGATCGTGTAACTTTATGTATGATTTTTGTACGCAATGATTGTAGATGTAACTGTCTTCTCAGCAATTTCAGTAGTTAAATTATATAAATAAACCATAATAGCGCCCTGAAAATATTAAAAAAAATGAAAAATATTAAATTGTTATTATATAAGTAGGCGCAAAGTATATTTACACATTTATGATTTATGCGTATTATTCCTCTTCCACCTATCGCCGTCCACTGTCACTAAACGAATGCCTCCCCCAAAGAGCGCCAACCATCCCGGTCTTGGACAGTCCGCATTCATCCGCTGTCTGGCATTTTCTTTTAGTCGTCGGTCCATCGTGCCGCAGGGCACCCTATACAGCGTTTGCAGCGACCATCAGTCCGGCTGGAGACATAACCGACCCACTTCCACTTCAGCGTACCGATCCTATGTGTGATATCAGTTGGTCCTGCTCTCTTTCGAATTGTCCCGTTACGAATTCTATCGACAAAGAAAACACCCAGCATCGTACGCTCCATCGCACGCTGAGCTATTTTAAAGTTGTGGACCAGTCCCACGGTGAGTGTCCACGTGCCACTTTGAAACCCAGCCTGTTCCACAGGCTAGAAGTCATCAAATTTTCGGGCAAGACGATTTGTAATGACTCTCGAAAACAAATTGTACACATGGAATGATATTGGGCGGTAGTTTTTCAGTAGACTTTTATCTCCGTTTTTGAAGACTAGTACTACCACGCTAGTGCCAGTAAAAATGTCGGAAATAAATAACTTTGAGAGCTCTAATGATATAAGACTTCGGCCGGCTTTAAGGAGTTCTATTGGAACTAAATGTTCACCCGGAGTTTTGTTGTTGCTAAGTTGTTCGAGCGCCATTTCAGTCTCACCCAGATCAATATCAGGAAGCTCGTCTGTGAAATGGCGTATTAGTATGGCACACAGGTTCATCGTTCCATAAGAAATCGTTCCAAAGGTAGAAAAGGTCCACTGTGGGTATAGGGTGGGCAGGTTCGTGAGATGTATAGAACCTCATAAAATCTCTCGACTTTAGTAAGAATCTCTATTTCATAAGTGACGGTGGTGCCTTATGCTGTTTGGATCTTGGACAAGTGACAACAGAGAACCTTAGGCTTGGCAAAGATTTTTAAGCCTCTATTTTGAGCAATCGCCTCCTCGATCGCTCGCGTATTCGCTCATTTAGTACCTGTCGCTCAGATGGTGTGGCGTTTACTCTTTCTCGTCTTTTCCTCACAAAATCCAGAGTCTCGCTAGTGAGCATCGACTTGCGTCCAAAGCACTTCGGTCGAAAGGAATTGTAACCCGCCTCGCGGTTAACGCATACCAAGCTATTGGTGGTGGCGTCTACGTCCTGCGCGATTTCCAACATAGCAAATCGATTTCGGAGTTCCAATTAGAAGTTCGATGGGCACTTTTAATAAAGCAACTATTTTACTTCTAGAAGTAACATGTGTAATATTAATCGCAACTGCGACTAATATTAGTCGGTATATTCAGAGTACCTCTTACGCGTCGATGATCGATCGTCTGAATATATGACGCTTGTTTGTGATGATAAAGTCGATCTCATTCTTTGTCACATCGTCAGAGCTTCGCCAGGTCCACTTTCTTTGGGGCTTCTTGTGGAAAAAAAATGTTCATCAAATAGAGCTTCTATACCTTGAGGAAGCTTAGCATCATTTACCCCCGGGTAATTTCTACATCCGTAGCCAAACGGTCCTGATCTGGATTCACAATACTCTTGTTCTTCCGTTTCCGCATTGAAGTCTCCCATGACAATCGTATGGGAAGTGTTGGTACAAGACAGAGCCTTAACTTTGTCTTCGTACATAACTTAGTGCACCTGGCACCTTAGAAAGAAAAACTCTAATTCTTAACTTTAACCGCTAATAATAAATATAATGAAATCGTAACTTGTCACAATCATATATACATAGAAGATATATAAGGAAAACTAGTATACGAATTGTTTATGCACGCAATAGAACTCAAAACAATATTTTTTTTTAATTTTTCTCCGTTTGTTTTTTAAATGATGAGGTAAGATGAAAATGATTTTGGCATTTCTTTACTTAACTCATTTACTTTAATTTGAAAGAACAACGGAATTGTTTATCGAAATGAAAGCCACGCCAGGTATCATGGAATCAAGTAGAGAAATCATTAAATAATATTATTGTAATTGTATGTTAGCTCCACGTATAATGGGTTGCTGTGCTCGTTTAATTCCAATTTGTTGGAGTTTAAGTTAGGGAAGGTATCAATAATCAGAAAATCACTCCACAGGTGAGTACCTGAGGTCGCTAGTGTGAGACTATTTAGAGGTGCATAACGTCATGAACTCCCCCGACCCTCCGCTGGTTGAACATAATGCCGAAAACACTCTGGTATCACAGCCCGTAGCGAACTTTAATGAAGTGCGCCCGACCACTTTACTGACCTGGCCTTTCTATTGCTTATACCAACTTTAGATATAATTATCACTCTCAGAGATCGTTAACTTCAAGCCAAACACCCATACAAAGTGGACTTATATCCTTGGCATGGAGATATATTTATTATTATGGAAGGACATTGTATTGTTGTATTATTTTATTAAAACAACGCTGGAAACTTTATTTAAACTTTTTAGTAGTTTTAATATCTTTTGTTTTCTCGATCAATCGTTTACTCGTGGCTTCGATACCTGTTTTTCTGACTTATACGAAACATAATAAATGGGAAACTATAAATTTGCAATTGCAAATAATTTTACTTGTTTATACCGATAACATTGAATTGAACTGCTCCATGAAATTTTAAACGCTGTTGTCAATCACGACTCATAAAAGAAAATATTTGAGCGTATCAAGGTATATAAGCTGCGAAAAGTTCAGTACCGCAACAGTACTACTTTGTGGTTCGACGGCTCTTTGTAAAAAAGAAACAAAACTCATTATCAACTGCAATGGGCGCTTTCAATAAAGTAACTATTTTACTTCTAGTAGTAGCGTGTATAATATTTATCGCAACTGTGACTGAAGCAGACTATGTTGGACCTTGCGATCAAGTCTGTGAACGCATTAAACCAGAAAGAGATGAATGCTGCAGAGCTCATGGCTATTCTGGATACTCTTCTTGTTACTACGGACAAATGTATTGTTACTAATCAATTTTGCAAAACTGGAGAGGTAAGACGTTACTGGTTTGTTTAACAATTTCTGATATTTTCATTTTTGTTTGATTTCTCGTACAAATGTATAATTACTGATATTTGCAACATGGTAAATTGGAGATCTTTGGTTACTCAACAGATTAATCCCTTATTCGTGATCGAACATCAAACGTAAGCCGTAACTAAAGTGATGCATTTGCATCTAACTGCAACTGTAAAGATCCTTAAAGAAGGTTCTAGCAACCCTCTCCCAATTCTCATTAAATCAATTTGATATTTAAGTTTTATGCTTTATGTAAGTACGTATAATATAAAAACATTTATATATGACCTTGGACATATTATAACATTTCAATCATTATTTGTAAGAAACATATTACTTTGTATATAAATATTGCCCCAGAATATAGATTTGGTATAATTTTAGAAATTGAAAATGTATTTTTGTGTATTTTCAGAACAGATGACTGTCTGCAATATAATATTTGGAACGCTAAATAAGTAACTACTTCGATTGAATTTTCTTTTATTTTTACTGTATGGTGTTGATATACATTTATAAACTATCGTAAAATGTAAGAAATAAACAACTTCAATCTGCCTTATCTATTGTTTTTATTGCAACCACTTTAAAAACATGTAGTCGATGTCCAACATTGGATTATTAAAGACTATTGATGTTGGAAGCGAAAGAGTAATTTTTGTGTGACGGAAAATAAAATAATGCGAAGAAGACAACACTTCTTAGAACAGTTTCTAAAGTCTGTTAACCTGAAATCTGGCAAATGAGATTTTTGTGACGAGACAGATGACGATTTACTGTAAAAGCAATTATTTCCTTACATAAAAATGTACAATCCGTAAGTTTTAGGATGAGCGCTCAGAATTGACAGATTAA
The DNA here is from genome assembly GCA_003709505.1 of Hyphantria cunea. Classification (NCBI taxonomy): domain Eukaryota; kingdom Metazoa; phylum Arthropoda; class Insecta; order Lepidoptera; family Erebidae; genus Hyphantria; species Hyphantria cunea. Next base: position 129,052 of record PKRV01000861.1, on the reverse strand, counting down.
CAATGTTTGTTTTTAATTCGCGTGTATTTGGGCTTTATTGTACCTCATATTATTTACATATATGTTTACTAACTGTCAAACGTTAAGCCTACACATATATGTCATTACAAAAGTTTACATTACAAAAGAAGACGAAACAGAACTAGTAGGTATTACGAAGTCCGTTCATAACATACAATAATCATTATCATCAGCCTATGATATTCCACTACTGAACAGGGTTCCTAAGATAGAAGATTTATGCGTAATATACCATGCCGATATCTAGAGTTAGTCACAAGTTGCGTTTTACAGTTTAAAAAAATCGGATATCTAACACAAAACGCCAGCTAGTCCCAAGCTAAGCAGAGCATGTGTTATAGGTACTAGACAACTGATATAAATGAAACACATAATACTTTTTGGAACGAAGTTCCTTACGGCAGGCTTGGAGCGGATAGGGATTTTGCTGCGCGACCGAACTGAAAAAAATGTGATAGTAAAACCGTAAGAAAAAGTGCGTGGAATAAAACCGATAAATGAGACGTGCGCAGGCGCGACAGTCGCATACACAAGCGAGTAGTGTATAATACCTTTCTCTTTCGATCCACCCGGCCAATGCATAGTATATACTTATAAATTCATGGACAAGCACGTGGCGAATACTCACATTATAGATACATTTTACTTGTGAGTAGCCACGTTTATTTTCATATAANTTAAAGACTTGATGATGGAAGCGAAAGAGTAATTTTTGTGTGACGGTAAATAAAGCCTAGAAACAGTTTGCCGATTCCAAACATAAGGATTAGAATAAAATAATGCGACGAAGACAACACTTCTTAGAACAGTTTTTAAATATATTTATTTGAAATAAATATTCAAGTCTGTTAACCTAAAATCTAGCAAATGAGATTTTTGTGACGAGACAGAGGACGATTTACTGTAAAAGCAATTATTTCCTTACATAAAAATGTACAATCCGTAAGTTTTAGGATGAGCGCTCAGAATTGACAGATTAACAATGTTTGCTTTTAATTTACGTGTATTTGGGCTTTATTGTACCTCATATTATTTACATATATGTTTACTAACTGTCAAACGTTAAGCCTACACATATATGTCATTACAAAAGTTTACATTACAAAAGAAGACGAAACAGAACTAGTAGGTATTACGAAGTCCGTTCATAACATACAATAATCATTATCATCAGCCTATGATATTCCAGTACTGAACAGGGTTCCTAAGATAGAAGATTTATGCGTAATATACCATGCCGATATCTAGAGTTAGTCACAAGTTGCGTTTTATAGTTTAAAAAAATCGGATATCTAACACAAAACGCCAGCTAGTCCCAAGCTAAGCAGAGCATGTGTTATAGGTACTAGACAACTGATATAAATGAAACACATAATACTTTTTGGAACGAAGTTCCTTACGGCAGGCTCGGAGCGGATAGGGATTTTGCTGCGCGACCGAACTGAAAAAAATGTGATAGTAAAACCGTAAGAAAAAGTGCGTGGAATAAAACCGATAAATGAGACGTGCGCAGGCGCGACAGTCGCATACACAAGCGAGTAGTGTATAATACCTTTCTCTTTCGATCCACCCGGCCAATGCATAGTATATACTTATAAATTCATGGACAAGCACGTGGCGAATACTCACATTATAGATACATTTTACTCGTGAGTAGCCACGTTTATTTTCATATAATTGCCAATCGTCAACTTCGTTCCTACCTGGTGTGCCACGACACTACATATTTATATTTTTGTTAATATATACTATCCATATAAAACACCCAAACTCCGAAACAAATATTTCCAGAATATCCAAACATTAGGTCCTCGGAAATCGAACCCGGAACCTCAAGCACAGCAGTCCCATTGGCTACCGATACGCCACCGAGGCACAGAACAGTGATGTTGTACTGCGTAGTTTGCTACTTTAGTCGCCTTTTATAAAACCCAAGGAATGAATAGGAATGGTTAGGCTCTATATTCTTAATTTGTCTCATCAAGCTTTGACTTATAAAAAACATCTCCGTTAACTTCGTATATTGATAGGATATCATTGGCGGATCGTTTTTAGATTTTGTGAAAGACGGTCCCCATTCCATTTCATTCGAATTTTTTATATAACAAATATATCGTTGATTACATCACTATGAAAATTTGAAGACTTAGAATTCCTTCCTTCCTGTGCCGAGAGGTCAAAACCTGGAACTCATTACCAGCGCACGTGTATCCTTCCCAGTATGATCCCGGGTCCTTAAGGCGGAGCGTGTGAAAGAATGTCACTAGGCCGCCATAGTGTAGGTCACCATAGTGTATTGTTCTTTTTCGCATTGAGGATGGTGACCACCACTCTTGGATTCTGCTCATGCTATCCATCAGGCAGGCCAGAGTCATTTTGGCAGCTTATACATAAAAAAGAAGAATTGAAGACTTTAAATACTTAACATTGGGAAAAATAGCTGATTAGCTGATTGCCATCTCTTCAAAAGAAGAAGAAGAGAAAGGATATCAGTGTATAGTATTAAGATTAACGTTTCAAGTAAAACTTATATGTAAATTGGAAAAATAAATCTTTCGAGCTCATGATCGGTTTGAGTCGATTTAACTGTACGCTGGTTTCGTTATTTTATCTCGTTTTTTGTTTATTATTGGATTGATCATATTATTGTGTTAGTTTAATTTATTTAATTAATTTGATGCAGGTATCTTAACTATAGATATTGAAATGCCTTTAAAAAATTAATTTTTCAAATAATTAAGAAGTGTATGACAAGTAAAAGGCAAGAAAAATTCCTAGGAACTCGATGCTATATATGTTTAAATGGTAACTTGTATTCGTGAATTTTTGTGAACTTGCCATTTATNAAAACTTTGAACAGTTGATGTTAACGTTATCTATAGACAGATAACATTGAGTTAAACTGCTCAATGAAATTTTTAATGCTGTTATCAGTCACGATTCGTGAAATAAAATATTTGAGCGTATCATGGTATATAATAGTTTAGTTTAGTTAATTATCAGATAGTTCAGTATCGCAACTGTACCACTCGTAATACGTCCGCTCCTTATTAAATAATAAATTAAACTCTCTATGTGCTACTATGTCCGCTTTTAATACATCAACGATCTTACTTCTAGCAGTAGCGAGTGTAATCATAACTGCTAAGGTAACTGAAGCAGTACGCGTTGTACCATGTGATCACGTGTGTGGAAGCATAAGACTAGAAACAGAGAGTAGTTGTTGTAGAGCCCATGGCTATTATGGATTGTCTTCTTGCAAATCCGGGCGAATGTTTTGTAATATTGTTTTAAATCAATTCCCGCATTAGGGATATACATTCCTGTGTCGCTGAGATCTTTACAAACATACATGAAATGGACACAATGTACACCCAGACTTAGAACAACAGTTTATGGATCACACAAAGTGTTGTCCCATGTATGATTTGAACCCACAACACTTGGCGCAGTAGGAAGTGATGTGGCGACCATTGAAACCACTAGGCCAACCGTGCAGTCATTTCTTAATTTATTACAATTTACAATTAATAAATTAAATTAAATTTAAGAGGTAAGACGTATGTAGTTTGTTTAACAATTTCTTAAATTTCAAAAATATGAATATTCCGAACATGAAACATAAGTCGTAACCCAAGTAGTGTTTTTTTATCAAGCTGCAACAGGAAAGACTCTCCGAACAATGACTTTTATACCAGATTCCAGCGACCTTGTCCAAATCTTCTATTGAATTAATTTTAATCACAGATTTATGTAATAGCAATTAAGAATAGGACTAAAAAAGCAAAGAATTTTATTTTTAATCATTTATAAATAATTTTTAGTATTTACAATATGATAATTCTATAATTATTTTAATATCCAAAATGCTTTGCATATAAACAAAATCGCTCCATAATACAGGTTTGACACAATTTTAGAAATCGAAAATATCTTTTTTTTTTTACTTCAGGAGATATTTGTGCAAAATAAAAATTCTTTATTTAAATAATAAATTTATATCTCGTCATCATTAGAAGACATATCAGTGAGATAACTACTGTTCACAACGATAATGAAGAACCCACTTTAATTAAATTGACTTTTATTTTTATTGAATGGCAAAAATAAACAACTACAATATCTCTATTAATTTTTATTTTTATTGCAAACTCTTTGAAAACATGTGGTCGATGTCCAACATTGAATTATTAAAGGCTATTGATGTAGTAAGTGAAAGAATAATTTTTGCGTGACGGTAAGTTAAGCCTAGACACAGTTTACCGATTCCAAACATAAAGTTTAGAATAAAATAACGCGACGAAGAAAACACTTCTTAGTACAGTCTTAAAATATATTATATTTGAAATAAATATTCAAGTCTGTTAATCTAAAGTCTGGCAAATGAGATTTTTGTGACGAGACAGATGACGATTTACTGTAAAAACAATTATTTCCTTACATAAAAATCTGCAATCCATAAGGTTTAGGATGAGCGCTCCGAATTGACAGATTAACAATGTTTGCTTTTAATTCACATGTATTTGGGCTTTATTGTACCTTGTATTATTTACCTTGTATTATTTACCTTGTATTTTACAATTTTTTTTTTCCTGTCCCAAGGCTGTCTGGAAGAAATTACTTTTTAGCGATTAGGCCGCCATTTGTACACGGTAATTCAATTTATGTACTATGTAAACTATATATTTATCTTTTCATAAGAAAGAGATATTCCTTATAATAAATTTTAACTTGGTCTTTAAAACTACTTTGAATGAACCAAAAATAAACCCATCAAACAAATATGTACATTTATATCTTTTCAACTCTTTAAGGAATGAACGCGCAAACGCGGAACATCAAAATATTCCGCACATCGTCACCGACTACCGTTACATCAAAGGGTTTTACACTTTACTATTCTATCTCAATGTTAAATAATAAAAGTAGATGTGTACAGATATTTATTAACCAATACAGTAGAGTGCAGTGTGTTAATTAATCGATTTTATAACAAACTTTATTTTGCTTACTTATACTGTGTATTAAAACAAATATACTATTTATTAAACTTATATAAAGTGAAAGATGACTAGATGCGACACACGATCCCAATCTGCAAAAAGAAGTAAAAAATAATAGGCAATTTTCAAAAAATATGTAAACCTACATATAACATAATATAAACTTTTTAGAAATAATTATATACGTAATTATATAGTTTAAAAAAAATTAGCAATCTCTTATTGTTAAAAAGACTAAAAATTATTTAAGTTTAAATAACATTTAATATCTTACCTCTTCAGTGCTATGAATTATTTTAATAACAATACATTTGCCCATAGTAGCAAGAAGAGAAGCCAGAATAGCCATGGGCTCTGCAGCACCCATCCCTTTCTGGCCTTATGCGTTCACAGACTTGATCGCAAGGTCCAACGCGTACTGCTTCAGTCACAGTTGCAATCATCATTACACACGCTACCACTAGAAGCACAATGGTTATCTTATTGAAAGCACCCATTGCGGTGATATATTACGTATTTATTTATATTTGGTAAGAAGCTGTCTGGTTACAGAAAACTACTGTTGATGTATCCAACTTTTAAATCGTTTATATAGTATGGTTGTCGTAACACTCAATTTATTGAATGTTGTTATCATTTGTTTATGATAAAAGCGTTCAATAAAGTCCTGACCTCTGCTACTTAAAATTATCATTACGAAGGAGGAAAATTTTTAGAAATTTGCAAGTCTACACAGTTTTGTTTTTGCATGAAATTCATAATATGAATTCGTTTGTCAATTATAATAAATTGTTGATTAATTTTTTTTTCATAAGTACACTACTCGAATCAACTTATTACATATATTTTCAAGTAAGATGTTTGCTATGCAAAACGTAATAATTTAATATTTAAAATTGTTATATTTAACTCCATTAAGAGTAACTCCTGGTAAATAGTAATTGTGTAATGTAATTTACTGATTTTCTGAAAATCTTCAATTTCCTCTCTAGTACGGCTAATACTTCAGTAATTAATTTACCACTTTCGACTTTGATATAGTACTAGCCTTATTCTGTAGAGAGTGTACTCTTTAAATATTTTATTTTCAGCTTGATTGATTCCATGGCTTTCAACAAGATGTAGTCAGTATATTTAACAAGAAGAAACTTTACCCGTGTAAAGCAAACCCTCAATAACTTCCTGAGGGGAATTTTATTTAAATCACCATCAAAAAATTATAATAAGATTTTCTCCTCGAAAAATCTAAATTCTTGGTCCCTGTGTACCCTACAAAAAGTCTGGTCATAAGTAGGTAAATAGTTTATTATCAAACTTAGCCTTAGGCACATCTACAAGGTTTTCATCGGTTTCAATCACTGTTAAAACCATGCCAACAATTTCTCTGCTCTCGCCAGTTTATTTCTCTACTCCCGCCAGTTTTGAATTATGCTGGTGCTAGCTTTCGTGAGAACATCGAAAACTATATTAGGAACTTGAAAATCTAAAAATTCTATGTAAGATGTTTTAATTTTGAAACATAGTTGCTGTTTTGGATTTTATTTTAAACTCAAGTACTTCATTATACTCTCAATTTTCTTTAGAAAAAGATTTCTGTTCCTAAATGACTCTTTTTCCTGTATTAGAATTCATATTTCTATGTGACAATAAGAACCTCATGTTTAAGTCTTAATAAATGTTTTATTGTGTACTTTATCAGGCAGCGTAGAAATGTCATGATATTTTTGAAATAATTTGGTTTCAAAAAATCACAAAATAAAAATTGAAAGGATGAAAGAAACACGTAACAGGTAAAATAGTTCTGATATTATCATATCGCTAGAGTGTGTAAACACACAAGAGATAACCTTGTGACCTTTGATAACATAAATGAATTTGTCTCCGGGGGAAAACATCTAACTATTTGTTGACAGAATGCTTATCAGTTGTCATCATTATCCTGTATAAGAATTAATATCACATTAACTTCTATACTTAATCTTTCTTGTGTATCCCTTCTTTTTGCTTGTTTTTGCACATCAAGATACCGTAATATGTAGTTCCCAGAGTCAGTCAGTAAGGGTCTTAATTTAGCTTGCTCATTAATCTATCTCTCTCTTTGTGAAAGAAATTCCTATACCAATTTAGCAGGGTAGCAGCTATACCCGACTTATATAAAACTATTCCTTAATATCACAAGTTTTCAGAAACACTTCAGTTCTGAACAGATATAAAAAGATTAGGAACAAAGCTACTATTACCATTGCAAACTAGTGTTCTCATTGACACACATTATTTTTTTATACATATTTATAATTGTTAAATTAAAAACTGTTACAAGGTGTAAATACTTGTTAATTAAAACAAATAGCAACTCCACTAATTTATACCTTATATACGAGAGAATTCAAAATTAAAAGTCATTCTATTGTATTTTTTCTTAAATTTATTTGAGGCACTTTATTAAACCATACTGTATGATTAAAAAAAAACAGTTTCATAAGAAATATCAATAAACCCTGTTAAGAAAAAAACGCGATTACTTCAATGCATATTTTTTGTTCTCATTGACAAACTTTCTTTTAAAAAAATGAAAATCTTTTTCCTCCCTCTATAAAGAACTGCACGTAGCAATCGTTTAAACGAATAAAAGTCTTACTCTATAACTTTATTTGCAAAATAGAAAATTGTGTTGAAATGAAAATTCCACTCAGTTTTCATTGTTAATACTGATAATGAAATTTCAAACATTGTTATCAGTAACATAGATAATAGTAAACAATGCAGAAGTTGTATATAAGCTAAGAAATATTCAGTATAGTAACAGGACTACTCTGTGGTTTGACAGCTCTTCGTAAAAATAAATTAAGATCTTCATAATCGACTACAGTAATAGGTTTTAACAAGATACCCATGCTGGTTCTAGCGGCAGTGTTTTTAATGATGATTGCAAGTCGCAAAAGGAAAGAGCGTAAATTACTTGAGAATACACATAGCCCTACATTTAAATGGGAATTATCATACAGAGATCCTGTCGGTTAAAATACGCAATCTAATTTATATATTTCAAAAATTCCGTAGCTCGGCAGAGACGAGCACTTTAATTATGGTCTATTATGCTCTGTACCGATTACTCCTCTCACTGTGTACCACTTTGAAATGTTTTATCCGATTGGAACCCGCATAGAGAACAGTCCTTAAGGTCATGTTCTCATAACCTCTGAGGTATTTTACTACACAACTTTATGCGGAAGCTAAGCTGCAAACAGTGTGGTAGCTCTATGTGCTCCACTCAGCGCTCCGGAGGTACTTAAATCGACCGATGTGTGTGGGCATTGCCGGCTCTGGTAGACTGAAATATAGAGTTAGTGGTTTTCTATGCACACTTCCATTGCTATAAGAGTTTTAAATTATATAACTATTCATTAAGCACTAAATTTATCTGCAAAAATATAACAAAATTTTGAATCGGTGTTGAAAAAATAATTACTCCAATTATATTATAATAGTACTGACTTAAGAGGACAGCGTTTACATATTGGTGCATAGTTTTAAGCCACAAAACGTTATATTTGTGTCATATATGCACTTTTACTAACTATTATCGTGATAATAGTCAGTATAGAGTCGCGGTGATACTTCTGACATAAAACCATGCGAAATAAAATTTCCTAATGATAATGACTTTCGTATTGAGTATTAAAATAATGTAGTTTCTTATTCGTAACGAAACAATCACGAAAAGAGTTTAAACAATACAATAACATTTTAACAATTATTTTTATTAAAAACGTAATGAAGTGCTTTTGTATTACAAATCACGACATTACTAATATTTTTATAATCATCAAATAAAATGGTTATATGCACGTGGTTGGTTTACTCTGCATACTAGGTATACAAACTAGGAATCGTTATTTAAATAAACAAATTTTTACAAGAATAATTACCTGATTCATATTTGATTAAAATTGTGAATTTCAAGTGAACGTGTCACTTTATACTTCGGAAATGTAAATGATTTATACATGCAAAGAGTTACTAATGTAACTAAGATTTGAGCAAGTTCATTAGTTAAATCATAATATAATATACTAGACATACATGTTCCGTTGTTCCATTAAAGTGAAATTAAGTCAATCTTTCTAAACCTGATATAATTTTATATACTTACAATTCAGTTAATTTAATTTGANCAACATTAGGTCTCGCACTCACTCACGAAACACGACAGCGAGGTGCGAGGGTGCGAGTATCGCTCAGGTCAATATGTTATATAATTGAGTTTCTAATTTTATTTAATATTGCATATATATGGATTATTTAAATGTTATAATGTAATATTCATAAATCATGTTTAAAAAAAGTATATTACTTCTAAATATCTTAATATTTATCTATCATTTTCCTGATGAGCAGAATTAAGATGAGGAATTTTAGTACTTTAACTGTATTTTCAAGTAAGATATTTAGTATTTTATAATATTAATATTTTATAATAGTTTCTAATTTCATTTAAACTCAGTTATTAGATTGTTTTATTATTATTAGAATACAGATTAAGTGACTGAAATCTTATTATATTTAAGTATAAGTTCATAAATGTTTGATTCAAGATACTTACATTCTTTTGAACAAAGAGATACAGCAAAATCACTATCACTTTAGTAAAAAATCCGGCTTGTCACTACGGCTATTGTCCTACTATATCTTCATGAAAACAGCGTAATTCTTCTTAAAGACCGGTAACGCACTTGTGACCCCTCTGGTGTTGCGGAGTGTCTAAGGGCGGCGGTAATCGCTTACTATCAGGCAATACGTCTATTAGTTTACCCGCTGTTCCATAAAAAAATTCATTCATTATCCACTCTATCCAAATTTGACTTCATGTCAGCTACCATATTTTTGCTTCAATCGTAATTGATTCGCATCTAGGTGCCTCTAAGAGCTTACTCTGTTCAATAACTAAACAATTTTAAAGTTTAAAGTCAAGAAAAATGCCTAGGAACTCGGTCACAGTCTAATATTGCTAATTAATAATTTTCTGTAAAAGTTCCATTTGTAACCATCAGAGAGACATAAATATTCTGCATATATATTTGTAATTTGTTCATAAAACTTTTTATGACTGTACGTATCAACAATTTTCCCTTCATACAAATATGTACACTGATATTCTTTAAACCTTTTAACAAATGGACGTTAAGAAAGGAAGAAGCATGGTCACCTTCTTCCATTGCATGCATACTATTAGACTTTACCATTCTATCAAAGGATTAAAGAAAAATAATAGATAGTAGGGTATAATATTTTTATTAATCAAGTATATTATAGTCTTGCTCTTTTTTATTTAATTTAACATATGTGCAATGAATACAAACAGTAATCTATATAGTATTTAAGTATCTTCGTGATATTATTCTTCCAATGATGACTAGAAACGACACATATTCCCATTCTGCAAATAAAAATAAAAGTAAAACGTTATATACAATTATTTCAATAAATGTTTAAAGACTTTTTGCAAAAAAATCTCTCTAAATCTGTATGATTCAAGGTAGTAGCCACGCTGATTTCAGAACGAATAGGCTCACTCGACCGCTCAAATTATAGATTTCGCGCTACTAATGATGCAGAAGTATCTTTACCGATGCTTCTTCCTAATGGCCGACATAATGTAGGTTTCACAATGAGTATTGTGATTACCATTTTTGAATTAAGCTTCGGCCTTCCATCACGCGGAGTAGAGCTACTTCAGCAGGCTCATACATAAAAAAATAATTTATAAAATATACTTAATGCAAGTAGTATAGGATAGTATTATTATAGCATGGCATAGATAATAGGATGCAAAACGTAGTAAGCAAGCCTGAATGAGTGCATACAAATAAATGAGTTAAACGTAAATAGATATTTCATACATACACAAGATATAGGATACCTAGACATAAACGAGTTCTACAAAGTAAACTTCTTGATGCCCCTCAAATAATAATTCTTTACCAGTCTCTTAGAGATACTCAATGTTTTGACATGTCTTATTGTGACTAGTAGTACTAGTAGGGCGTTCGATAACTGCTTGGATGGAGGAGGAGGAGTTTAGTTGCGTGTTGGTATATTTAATTTCAAATTCTCTGACGATATGAACGATTTTTTTAATCAGTCAAGTAGGAATTTAAACCGAAATTTCAGGTAACGTGAAGTAAGTGGATTGACTAGAATATTGTACAGAAAAGAAAGAATTAGTAGGTACAGTCCAGCGAAGGCAAATGGGTGGCCACTTAAACTATTTACGATAACTGGAGACATGATCATATTTACGTAATCTAAATATGAATATTTTACTGATCTATTATCAAGGATAGGGAAAAGAAGAGGTTATGAAAGAGCAATCTACGTAGACGTAGGTGCCTGCAGCGACAACCATGCGATATACGGTAAAAATACTTAATAAAAATAGTTAAAATAATATTTGGTATCGTACCTTTTCAATGCTATTAATTAGTAACAATACATTTGTCCGTAGTAACAAAAAGAGTATCCAGAATAGCCATGGGCTCTGCAGCACTCGTCTCTTTCTGGTCTAATGCGTTCACACACTTGATCGCAAGAGCCAACGCGTGTTGCTTCAGTCACAGTTGTAATTATCATCACACATGCTAATACTAGAAGCAAAATGGTTATTTTTATTGTAAACACCCATTGCAGTTGATTATGAGTTCAAATTAAATTTGCCAAGACGCTGTCAGACTACAGATAGCTACTGTTGATGTATTCAACTTTTTAATTGTTTATATAGTATGGTTTACGATACGCTCAATCAGTTGTGTGTTCTTATCCTTTGTTGGTGATAAAAGTGTTCAAAATTGTACCACTTCAACTTAAAAATATCAACACAAAGCAGGAAAATTGTTAGAGGTTTGCAAGTCCACACAGTTTTGTTTTGCTATACAAAAATATTGAAAAATTGACAATTCTCCAATACTACTTTAGTATATGCTAATCCATTTTTTCAGTAACAATTGGACGCGACGTTGTATAAATTTAAGCAAAAAGGACTTTTGGATCCATCAACCAGTCTTGCTAAGCGCGCTCGTTTGTTCGCTGTGGGAGAGTAGGAATCAAGTTTATGGATTTAGTCACCTTCATTACCCAACATAGGGCCCTTATAGGACGATACTACATTTTACCTTGCCACTTGCCTCCGTTTATAAGCGCCTTGTGTTTCACCGCATATTTGTTACTGTAAAGAAGCTATTGACAGTCTCGAACATATATCCATATATTTCGATGTACATTTTAAGCTCAAGTGATTCATTCTAGTCCTAATTATGTTTAAGATAGCTTTCATATATGTATGTGACAATAACTAATGCTTAACTAGCCATAATTAATGTTTTATTGCGTTTCTTGTCAGATAGCTTAGAAATATAATGTCATTTTTAAATAATTTGGTATCACAAGAAAAAAGGAAATNACAAAGCCAGAAAGAAGGAAATAGAAAACGTGAAAACAAATGCGTAACAAATGATAATAATAGTTCTGATTTTATCATACTGCTAATATGTGTAAACATACAAGCGATAACCTTGTGATCTTTGAAATCATAAATGAGTTTGTAGTCGGGGAAATACATCTAACACTTTGTTGATAAAAAGGCTTATCAGCTATCATCATTATCGTCTCGTCGTCATCAACAACCCATAATGTCCCACTGCTGGGCTCGGATCTCCTCTCCCATCCTCTATATGTATGGTCTTAACCTTCTCCTAGAGGGTTAATGCCATACGTCCCTATCCTATGATAAAAATCGGAACCGACTGCTTAACCTGACCTCCGAATCATGGAGATGATCATGGTATCAAGGCACCAGCGCATATGTATCCAGGTACTGACCGTACCGTCATTGCTTATTCTCGGTAATTGCTTTAATCACCGAATGTATCTGGGTCCCGAATACCTTCTATTAATAATACACATCACTCGATTCGACTTAAGGCAAAAATATCATTTTTTACCCTTAATTATTAAAAACACTTCAGTTCTGAACGCATATATCAATTTCTGAAAAAAGCTTCCTACCTGTAGTATAAAGTCTCTACCTCTTTTTTTTTAAATTGAAACCCGTAACATAATTTAATATTATTTAATTGAAACAAATAGCAACTACACAAATTCATACCTTTCTACATATTCGGATAAGGCTCATCTAGCCCTGTCTAACGACACCTCACCCAATTAAATCCAGTACATAGAAATTCTAAAATTAGTCCGCCCACCCTCCGTTTGAAACTTTGATCATCTTAGAAGGTAAACTTTGCAGTACTGCAAGCAACAGAAGAGAATTCGAAAATAAACGTCAAAATCATCATCATCAACATCATCAACAACCCATAATGTCCCACTGCTGGGCTCGGGTCTCCTCTCAGGAGAGGGTTCAGGCCATACGTCCCCACGCTGGCCAAGTGCCAACCAAATTAAACGTGATTCTTAACAACTATTCTTTCTTAATGTGATTGATGCATCTAATTAAAGTATACTATAAAAATCAGAAAAAATCTGATGGATTTTATGAAATATCCAAACATCCTTTTAAGAAAAAGAGATGAATACTTCAATGAAAAAGAGATAAACTCTGCCATGAATTTTGAAAAAACAATTTACAATCTATTTCTTCCTTCTGCAGAGTTGCATATGTCAGCTATAAATCATTTAATGAAATAAAAACATGTTATTACTACCAATAAGGAAATTATAATAGAGAATTGTGATGAAACGAAAATCACAGTCAGTTTTCCTTATTAATACTGATAACATTGATTTGAACGGCTCCATAAAATTTCAAACCTTGTTATCAGTAACAACAGATAATAGTAAACAAATGCGCGCATCGTGGTATATAAGCTGCGAAATGTTCAGTATCGCAACAGTACTACTCTGTGGTTCAACAGCTCTTTGTAAAAAAGAATTAAGCTCTTCATAATCGACTGCAATGGGTGGTTACAACAAAATAACTATGCTGCTTGTAGTGGTAGCATGTTTGATGATAATTGCAACTGTAACTGAAGCAGTATATGTTGGACCTTGCGATCAAGTCTGTGAACGCATAAGACCAGAAAGAGACGAATGCTGCAGAGCCCATGGCTATTCTGGATACTCGTCTTGCTACTATGGGCGAATGTATTGTTATTAATTAATCAATTTCTTAAATGAACAGGTAAAATCCGACTGTTATTTTTTTTTTATTGAATACCTTTTTATACGGGATAGCTTGCTTTTTAACGTTTGGGATCAGTTTGAATGCAGTGATTACATGTAATAATATCTTGACGGCTCTGGTATTACAGGAAATGGATGTAGAGCTATTTTTGCACCGCAGTTTTTTTAGTGAGTGGGGCTACCGGAATCCCTAGTCTAAGGACGTATATCTAATTGACTGACCCCCTCCCTGCTCCTTACCAAAAGGGACTCAAAGGGCCACAAGATGCTTGTGACTTTTGAGCCACAGATATCGATAGGCTGTGGTAGCGACTTACTATATTAGTCTTTTTAGACATTCGTTTCTCCATATCGTCAAAAAATAGATATATGCAGAAACAGATATCAATGTCCTCCGACACAAAGGGAGGTTCTTCGGCCAGGTGAAGGGATTATTACTGACGGGCCATTGCCCAACGGTTGATATTGGGATGTTGTATACGAGTTATTCGCCGCAGGAACTCCTATTACGCGATTCAGGATGGCTGGTTTCATCATTTCATTTGTTACTCCAGCGTCATCTAAGAACTCGCTGTAGTATACTTCTGTTGCGCTGTATGTGGAAGTCGCCACAAATTCATTTTTTCAATAATCAAATACCCAATAATAATAATATGCCACATCTAGGTGGTCAAGCCATTGGCTAATTTTATTGAGATCATAAGACGTACACTNTTTTATTGAGAGTGTACGTCTTATGATCTCAATAAAATTTGAAAATGATTGAGATTTTTTTACTTTTATTTTCAGGAGCTTTGTATTTGTACCTGTTTTAACATTCAATTGAGCTGGAAATTTGTGTATAGTTACCAATACAAGAAGAAATATATTTGCAAGATTACTTTAAGATGCTAGTAATTCTTTATCATTGTCGATATGCAGTTCCGTAGTAAATAAATACATTGTTATTTGTCACTAAAAACATTATTTGTTATAATATTTAAGCTTATGATTCAATAAATGCAAATGAATATATATACGACACTTATCTGTCTTTTTCTCTGTTTATTCGACCTAATCTCTGGAATCGCTGAATCGATTTTGACGAGACTTACTGATAGGTAGCTGATAATATCAGGAGTTACTTAGACTACTTTATTAGACCAGATTCACCCCGTGGCGTTGTCTCCGGATGTATTTATGATTTATGTATAAGCCTGACTGGTCTTCTGTGAGAAGGTTGGCTTTCCGATCAAGCCGAACTATACCGAGCAGCACCGTAGTACTAAAAGACATAATCGTTTATTTATTGTTCACGTTTTTAATATGTACATATGTTTTAATTATATTTTGTTATTATTATTTTTATATAGAATGTTATGTTTATATAAGTCATGTTTATAGTATACGTGATGTTTAAGTATGTCATTTTTATAGTTTGTTTATTTTTATACCATGTTTACAGTAAAAAGATCGAGAATTATAATACTTTATTTTATTACCTTGAAAAAGTATAAATCAAAAAATTTAAAAAAACATCTGCTACCGTAAAAAACCCTTTAAAGTTCGTTAATACGTTATTTTGCTTTAAGTCAAAGTTAAATGTAGTGTGTTCAATATCAAAAATTTATGTAAGACATTTCTATAGTCATCATCAGCCTATTAGAATCCACTGCGGGACATGGGCCTTTCTCGGTGCATCGATTTTGTTTTGATAAGTAAGTATTAATTTACAAATTACAATATAATAGTGTATTTTAAATCTTTTCTAAACTCTCTGATTAAATTAAGAGAATTGTATATATATTGTAGTTATGTTACTTGACCATTCAGAAATAGATTATATGTAGCTAAAGATAGCTAAATAGATGATAGATAGCAGCAGTTGTTTTGAAACTAATACTAATAGTAAAGTACCTCTGTCTATCTGTTAGGTTTTCGCAACTGAACCGATGAACCGATTTCTATAAACTCTGGCATGGGGATACTTTAATTCTAAAGGATGGACATAGGCACTTTTATCGTTGTGCCTCGGTGGCGCAGTGATAGCGTATGCGACTGCTGCGCATGAGGTCTCGGGTTCGATTCCTGAGTCGGACCAAATGTTTGTATGATCTGCAAATATTTGTTTCGGAGTTTAGGTGTTTTCTCTGTATAATATGTATGTATTTACAAAAAAAAAGTATATATCTTTTTATATCAGTTTTCTAGTACCCATAGCACAAGCTCTGCTTAGTTTGGGACTAGATAGAGGCATGTGTTAAATGTCGGAAAACATGTATTATTTGTTTATTATTATCTTGTGTATATCATGATAACCGTCAGGGTAGAGCCGCGGGCGAAAACTTTCTAGTACGCTGTTTATACGCTCTCGTGATAATCCTATTAATATCATAAACGCGGAAAGTGTGTATGGACATTTGTTACTCTTTCACGTAAAAACGAATTTGGATGAAACTTTACAGTAATATAGCTTATACATTAGAATAACACATGGGCAGCTATTTGCTACCATAAACGACATATACGCGGGCGGAGCCGCGGGCATAAACTAGTTCTTACATAAAACCTTATAATACAACTTTAAGAAATTTCATATTTTTAAAACCCACTGAAATATTGAAACAGTGTTATTTAAAGAAATGCGCTTATAATTTTAAAGGACTTCTTTCATGACCGAATACAACAGTTTAAAATCAGTATTAGTAAGTATTGAAGCCTCAGTAATTTGTGGAGTTTCACGGGGTCTGGGCCAAGTCCTTTTTTAATAGATTATATAAATTACTTGTGTCAACAATCACTAAACAAGGAGCAAGCCCTAATTTTTCATGTAGACGCTTTTGAGGATAAGCGCGTCGTTGACTGGGTTTTCATATTGTCAAAGTCAAAAATTTCATATTTTCATAAAGTCTTTTAAAACGTAATATCTAAAATTATCTATTTGTGAAACCAAACCAATGAATTGTATGATTTGTACGATGTATAGGCACATATCTGTAATAGTTTATCAGCCATCTGCGTCCATCCCTAACTAAATCTACTAATGTAAAATATCTTGGTGTTTTGGTGGATGGGAGACTTAGCGTTTGCATATAGACTTTCTAGCAGTTCGTACCAGAAAGCTTATAAAGATATTCAAACAATTAAAATATTTACAGCCTGGTTCAGTTACATAGTTAGTATCAAAAAATTATACCAAGAATAAGTTTAACTTAGGATATTTTGATATTATTATCACTTTATTTTGTTCTTATTTTAACTACAGCTAAGCTAAAAGGGAAGGTAATAGTTTAACTTTAAAGCTGATAATTATCATATGGTATTCTTTATTAAGCTCCGACACGAAATGTGAGGGGTATTGTTTGATATATGGGTATGAGTTTGATATATGGACTTATGTGTCTGTGTGTACATCTGTCTGTGGGTTGCTGAAGCATCATAATTTCCTAAACGATGACTTTGATTATTTGTTGAATCATCGATCTTGATCGCGTGTTCTAAATAAGGAAAGTTTGTTAAGAGTGTGTTAAAATTTATATATTTTTTTAAGCTGCTAAGCAAGTAATAAATAATAAAAGAAAAATAACCAACAAATATTATTAAGACGTATTATATTTTATTTAAATACAAAATTCTCGATAAGTAACAAGCAAATCATAGAAATGAGTTAGAAAGAGTTATTCTTGTAGACGAAGGCAATTTTGAACATTCAACGTTTATGGACCGTAAAGCATCACTCGGGAACAATCTCGCTTCGTGTGCTAGATCGAGCGTATCTTTGAATTGCCTACCTATTAAAGTTATAAGTATAAATCATAAGTACAAATTTATGACAAGCATTAAAAGTTTGTGATAAATTATTTCAGTTATTATCGAGTAATTAGTTAGGTACTAGAAATTAAACGAATAACCAAGCTAATGACTTGTTTTACTGTTTATTAAAAGGAATATTTTAAATGATCTTTAGAAGTGATATATTTTTAGCCTCTCCTTCAAATTTCTAAGTTTGTAGTAACTTTCGAGGACTTTGAATGAATTCATTGAAGTTTTAAAATGTTTTGACTGCCTCGGTGGCGCAGTGGTAGCATATGCGAATGCTGTACCTGGGGGTTTGCTTCCCGGGTCGGATCAAATGTTTGTATGATCTACAAATATTTGTTGCGGAATTTGGCTGTTTTCTAAGTATAATATATATATACTTTTAAGAAAAAAAAATGTATTCGTGGGGGACCGGGTGTGATGTCCTCCAACACAAAGGGACGATCCACCGACCATGCGAAGTGATCTTGCCTGGCGGACCACGGCCCAAGGGTTGATGTAAGGAAGTTGTATATATGCTAATCGCCGCAAGAACTTCTATCGCGCGATTCAGGATTAATAGTTTCTTCGTTTCCTTTGTTACTCCGTAGTCTGACGTATCTTCGGTAGATGGCGTTGTAGAGTGTTTCTGTTTTGCGCCATACGTGGTAGTCACCACAATATTTATATCAGTTGTCTACTACCCATAATTAAAGCTCTGCTTAGTTTGGGACTATATGGCCTTGTGTATAAAATGTCCAAAAACATTTATTTATTAATCATGCAGTTGATATTTTAACGCTTATTTAAGTAACAAGTATTAGAATCAAATTAGTATCAAAGAAAACGGACGTCTTCAACTCAACATGTATTTACTTACATTCAGAATCAATTTTTTGGCGTTTACCATTTTATCGTTATTAGATTTAATTATTTTTGTTTAAAAAAACATTTTCAAAACAGCCAGTATGTAACAAAAGCGGTGGGTTCTACATCGATTCTATTGTGGTATATGTGTGATAAAAATATATGTGGAACTAAGCTATCTATGTATAAGCTATATATATGTGGTAATGGTAACAAAAATATGTGCCTTATATCGAGTATTTTATAATAATTAGTGGTACTATATAGAAGGTAGCAAGTCTGCTATTCAGGGTAGCAAAGTCGGGGAACTTTGCTGCTAATCTGTACTTACCCAATCTATTTCCTTACTGCTAAGCCAGATCTTATGGTTGGCTTTACCGTATGTAGGGAATCCATGTTAACAAGTTCCAAAGTAACTTTGTCCGTCTGTCCATAACGCTTCCACATCTAAACCGTTTTACCGATTTCAATGAATTTGCCATAAAGATATTTCAATTATCGAGTAAGGATATGGGCTGTCCTTTATCATGATAACTAATATACAGGCGGACGGACCAAAAGAATGTGATTTTATAAATTTTATTTTCAAGAGTTCCGTCACTATGGTACGGATTCAGCCTTGTTTAGGATGATATATCATAATATAGTTTTTTTTTTATGAAATAGGGGCAAACGAGCAGACGTATACTGATTGTAAGCGATTACCGCCGCCCATGGACACCCGTAACACAAGAGGCGTCTTAAGTACTTTGCCGGCCTTGGGAGATAGGGAGAAGGATGAGGGGAAGGGTTGGATTATGGGCCTCCGGGATCCTCACTCACTTGGTGAAACACAGCGCAGGCGCTGTTTCACATCGGGTTTCTGTGAGGCCGTGGTATCACTCCGGTCGAGCCGGCCCATGCATGCCAAAGCGTGGCTCTTCTAATATTTTCCTCATGCGTGTTATTTCAACCATTTTTATAAGAAGCTTGTGACTAAGCGGGTACTGCAAGTAGAGCACTCACCATATACATTCCTGCTTTACAATGTCATAAAACAAAGTGTCGCGTTCCGGGTCAACACACTGTTCTACTCCGTCCGAATTGTTTTGGCTCTTTGCTAATATTTCAGGCAGACACCTATGACCTATTTCAAATTTTGTGCCCCTTAAAAGGATAGGTAATAATTATTATTATTTACCTTTTCATTGTTTGTATTATGGTATCTTCGTTTAATCAGCAATCTTTAAAAGGGTTTTTAGTAGAGTGTGTGATGCTGAATATTTGTCTATCTGTGAACGAAAGAAAGATTTGTTTGTTAGAATATAGTACAAAAGATAGAATATAGTAAAAAAAATACAGTCCTCTGAGCTTCCAGATAGAACATCGATTATGGATATTTTTAACCATTCACGTAGAGAATTTAGTGTGTTACTTGTATGTGAGCTACCTGAAATTTTTGCATACCGAAAAAGCTTGTTGTGGATGTCTGGAAGAAATCGCCGTGAGCGATAAGACCGCCTATTGCATCATTGGCATATCTTTAACTCTGTTTTAGTTTTGTAATTTTGCATGTATACAATAAATATATATAAATAACAAATAAAATAAAAAATGTGATCACACTATAATACCTATATATTCTACCATTATTATAATAATATATTATACCATTTCTGTGGTACAAAATTGAAATCTTATCAACTCATCTTAGGTCTAGACAATAGCTTTATAATTGTATTTATGTTAGGTTTACATGTTTTTACTTGTGCGAGAGAAAATTAAATATGTTATTGTTGTTTGTGTACAGGTTTTTACAATAAACAAACACGTCTCTTGCATAGAATTTTAATAAATCTCTTATAAAGATAAATATAGTGGTACTCTTTATGTCACACCATAATATTATCATCATCACACACACATATCATCACACAATCATATTTTAGTATATGTCACTGAAGTAAAAATAGGTTTAAAACATAGGAGTTTGATTTTAACCTTAAAACATAAAAAAATACGCATCAGTATGTATTGGTGGTATTTGAGTAGTTATAATTAACGTTCGTCTAACAGATGTTTACAATTACGACATAACTCGATGTCACAATACATCATGTGATGTGCTGTTTCTAATGTGAAAAGCGTTGCAGGCGTAATTACACTGATATTCCGGGCTTTCCATAGATGTATTATTACGATTATGAACCCTGTAGCAAGCATTGGTAAATCGTAACAAATCTTTTGTCAAGTCAATAAATGTAGATGGTAGACAAAGAAACACAGAGCACGTAGGTACCGGACGTTAAACACGAAACTTGTGGAAATCGACATACACCCTTTTCTTTATCCGTTTGCTTCTCATTTTAATTCAATTTACTGGATGAAAGAGAAAAAGTAATCTCCAGGGTTGGGTCGGGACACGCTACAGAAAGATTGGAAGTCATCGGCGCAGTATTGGGACGAACTCATATACTTTTATGACGCTGAAAGTTTTTTTATTCGCTGCAGAAGAAAAAAGATTCGCGTACGTCGAGAACCCTCTTATATGTGAGCCGCATACGTGAATCTAAAACTATGAATACGGGAATGAGAAATGAAAACATTAGTAGTCCGTTCAATTTGATCACGGATCAAATCTATCGGGAGCATCTGAGCTTTCACTGCATAAATATTTTCTGCCTAGCCTCTGTCCGTCAATTCTTCTGCCAAATATATTCAGTTATGTAATATTGCTTGAATACAATTGAGAAAGTAGTCAATAAATTTCAGCAACATGTTTAAATTAAGTATAGAAACTTATCTACTTTTTAGTGTGTAGCTTTCTTTGATGTACCTTTCTATGGCTTATACAAATTACCTACATGTTTCGATCTCGTAAAAACTAACCGTTAATTCATATGTGGGTATTGTATAAAATTTTTTTAGCTACCTCTTTGTACAGTTACTTCTACGTAAGCGTAGTAAAGTTTTTTGAGCGGGGATTATGGTGTGCTCTCAACCTGACTTGAACGTGCCCATATAAAGTTTATCACACTTGGCTAAACATAAGTGAAAAAACTTTGGTAATATTAGGGTAGGTAATCTGGCAACACTGTATAGTAAGGTGGTCTAAGAGTCCTCATTTCGAGTACAGGTTGAATGAAAAATAAAATTTATTAATTTTCCTTAATACTCTTTTTTGATTCGAATATTTATATTTTTTAAGTGAAAACTTCTTTACGCGCGTTGAGAAATTTTTAGGTGAACAAATATCAGTTCTTGGTAGGGGGAAATCTCACGAGTTCACGTCACACGTCACTGATATGATGATTTAAATTTAAACATTATGAAATTTGTAATTTTACACATTAATTTTACAGAAAGGGCTGCCGATAGAAGTGAAAACTTATAACTTAGATTGTTATTTGTAAAATATTATATATAATTAAAAATATATAATTTTTAAAATAAATCGTTATGTCGGTGACGCTTACGTAATCTCAATATATTTTCCCCTATTTATTTCAATTTAAACACTATGACATTTTTAATTTTACTCATTAATTATTTAGCAAACAATATGTTAATGTACCGACGATTTTAAGGAGAATCTTCATTATTAACTTTGCAGATGATAAAAATCTACCACTAATTGAATTTCTAAATGAAACATTTAATTTAAATATAACCAATGATCTAAAACTTACTACTACAAAATATAAAAGGCGAGGGTAGTACCGCTCCGGTCAAGTCAACCCGTTCGTGCTGAAAACATCGTGGCTTTTCTACCTTTTAAATATGCAATGTAACAACTCAACAAAATAACTAGGTAATAAGTTTTGTATCATTATTCCTTGAAGCTTGAACTGTCAGCTATCGCAATTGCACCTCTAAACTTATAGCTGTAACATTTTCATTCCATTTTTAAAAAATCACAGCACAACTACAACAGCTCCATCTAGGTTCCCTTCTACTAATTATTAAATTACATCACCATCATATCAGCCATTAGACTTTAACCGTTGAATGTAAGCCTTATCCAAAGACTTATAAATAGACTATCATGTTTAGTATGTGCTCTTTATGAACTCATCCGTCCACCAAGTAGAGCACTGCGCTTTCCGGGCGGTGGTCTCAATAAACTTGGCAGTGAATTTAATTAAGCTTGGTCATAAAATATGACAATTACTCTTGTTACTAATTACATAACATATAAACTAAGTTACGTACGTAGTAAGTAATTGTACATGTCTCACAAAATGGTACGGATATGGTATAGTATTGTAAAGTATAAAACACCGCGTAAATAGAAAGAAACAACATCTTATAGTAACCATATCAATATATATAAATCTGTTATATTTTAAATTAATAAAATAACTTGGCCATCGCATTGAAACATAATGTATCTCACAAGTATTACATATTATTTAAATTAGATTGTTTAGTGCGATTGTCAAATCAATATATTTATTTAAAGCATGATTTCTCTAAGGGCTTACTCATGAACTCGACCCTTGACTGGCAAGCTCAAATTTCTTATGTTAGCCAGAGGGTAGCTGGTAACATACGAACGTTATATCGTCTTAAGAACTTCCTACCGCCTTACACCAAAACAACTCTCACTCCTTAATAATCCCAATAATTGACAATCGTGATGTATTTTATTTCGACCTGAATGCAGATCTCTTCAATAAACTAAACCGCTTTCTTAATAACTGCATTCGATTCATTTTTAATCACCGGTAGTACGACCATATGTCAGCCTTACGTTCCTAACTAAAATGATTGCCTGTTCGCCTGCCCCGCATTCAACGAGGACTTACCTCCCTACTTTTATTTCATAACTCACCATTCTCTCCTACACACCTTGCTCCATACTTCCTTTATCTGTCCTCTAACCATGACAGAAATCTTCCTTCATAAAATAATCTGCTCCTCTCACGATTCAGATTTCATCAACTCTTCTTTCTTGTCCAGGCGGTACTACTCTGGACTGCTCTTCCACTCGAAATCAGAATGTCCACAAACCGTTATACTTTCAAAATTAAGTAATCTATATGTGGTTACATATTTTCTCGATGAAACTTCAGAAATTACTAATATATATGTATTGCGTGTATATCCTTTATAATATTATATTATGTACATGTTTTTTTTGTGTAAAGCTTGTTCTACTTGATTATGTAACCTCTGTGCACCACCTGCCTTACAAGATTTCTACACCACCCAAAGTTGACTGGAAGAGAATGCCTCGGCCATTAAGTCCGCCAATATACAAATGTGCATGAAGTTTTTAAATAAATCATTATATTTTTTTATTTATATGTACATTGACTCATTCATATTACTTTATTTTATTTTAACATATTATTAGTAGTGTAGAACGTCCTCAGGCCAGGTGGAGCGATGATTTGCTCAAGACGGCTGGCAGGAGCTGGATGCGAGAAGCCATAGATCGAACTAAGTGACGTGAAGTTGGAGAGGTCTATATCCAGCAGTGGACTGCGATATGCTGATGATGATGATGATATTATTTATACGACTCCATTATAAACCACTAAAATATAAATTAGTACAAACTTAGATATATGGAGATCAATATTAAGTACTCCTTACAATATTTCTTACGCNCTGCATTCCACTCATTTTTAATCACAGTTAGTACGATCATATGTCAGACGACCATATGTCAGCCTTACGTTCCCAACTAAAATGATTGCCTGTTCGCCTGCGCCGCATTCAACGAGGACTTACCTCCCTATTTTTATTTCATAACTCACCATTCTCATTCTCTCCTACACACCGTGTTCTATACTTCCGTTATCTGTCCTCTAACCATGACAGAAATCTTCGTTCATAAAATAATCTGCTCCTCTTATGTCCTTGTCACGATTTCATGAACTCTTCTTTCTTGTCCAAGCGGTACTACTCTGGACTGCTCTCCCACTCGAAATCAGAATGTCCACAAACCGTTATACTTTCAAAAATAAGTAATCTATGTGTAGTTACATATTTTCTCAGTGAAACCACAGATATTACTAATATATGTGTTTTGCATGTGCATCCTTTATATTATAATATATGTATGTACATGTTTTTTTGTGTCTAGCTTGTTTTTATTGATTATGTAACCTCTGTGCATCACCTGCCTTACAAGATTTCTACATCACCCAAAGTTGACTGGAAGAGAATGCCTCGGTCATTAAGTCCGCCAATGTGCAAAAGTGCATGAAGTTTTAAAATACATAATTATATATTTTTTATGTATATGTACATTGATTCATTCATATTACTTTATTTCATTTGAACATATTATATTATTTATATGACTTCATTATAAACCACTAAAGTATAAATTAGTACAAACTTACATATATGGAGATCAATTTTAAGTACTCCTGACAATATTTCTTACATAGTTAAGTAAACTTTGCTCTGAAATAATACATTTTTATTTATTACATAATCAATTTCTTTTATAAAATCAATCAACTGTTTTTCGGAATACACATCTAATTTTCTGTAACACCCTGTACTATACATTGTTATTATCTTCTACGCCGAATAATCAGTGACCGCTACTAAACTAAACTTGTATAACGAACTGCCCATCATGTCATTTTAATAACTGATCCCTGGTCCTTCGAAAGGTCAAAGGCAACTAGCTTGTCAGTTTGTCTTTGGCCTTTGACTCGCTTTAATAACTGCCAAGATTGGTTTAATTCTCGAATATATTCGTCAGACTTAGGAATTATATCTAAATATATAATTCATCTAAATATCAACAGATGGCTATTCGTAGATATATTTTCATTAGTGATACAGACTAATTGATTTTCTAGTCAGCTTGGACAGATGAAATACAGATTAATTTGAATCAATATAACAAATCAATAATGATAAATAATAAATGTTTTCGAACATTTTAATAAACAACGTCAACTGGTCCCGAACTAAGCAAAGCTTGTACTATGGGTACTGACAACTGATATTAATACTAGGTAAATACACACATAATATACATAGAAAACACCGAAAAAATATTTGCAGATCATACAAACATTTGGTCCGACTTAGGAATCGAACACGAGACTTCAAGCAACTCCCTAACCTCTAACGATACTTATGTACATTATATATGAGTTAAGTGTGTGACATATTTGTGACTCACTAACTAAACTACCTTAAGAGTTAACAGTTTAAATACAAAAAGCTTACAACAAAATGAATTCTGCTACAGTTACTGACTTGTTATATTTTAATAGCCCTTTAGTGAAACTCAAGAACTTAACAAGATTCCTGTAACTTGTCTCAATTGTAATATCAAAGCGTTTAAGCGAAGACCGTACAATGAGGGGTATTCAAACAATAAAGCTACAAAAAATGTTAAATATAAATCATTAGCGTGAGTTCCACTCCAATCAACATTACATCAAAAAGAGGGATGACTTACGACAAATCGTTTAAAATACTTGTTTAATAATGGAAAAGAGAGGTGGGACATAACGACAAATTATTAGCGCCTGACCGAAACTTGTTTTTCAGCCGAAACCAAACTTCGGTCATGCTTTCAGTTTCGGCCGAAACCGAAACCCATACTTTCACCTTGAAACAAACACGAGCTTGTAACCGTGTGATATTCAGCAGTCAGAGCGCCTAGACAAGGTCCAGTTACAAACTTAAGACCTGTTTTTGTTCTAAGGATATTTCACCCCAAACAGTCCATAAACCACCTCCAAATGCTTCTCTTCCCTCTATACCAGCCTGAACAAACAGTTCTCCCTCCCTTCGATATACTTAAACCCAAGTAAAATGATCAATAAAGTAAACAGAAAATTAAAAATTTCAATTTTAGATAATTTGTTTTGAGTCGTTTGTACACTTTAAATGCAGAACATAGCATGTAAGATTGTTATTTTTAAATGTGTAATGTGAGTTACTTTAGAATTTGTGATATTAATAAAGGAAATATAGTGATTTCACAGGTTACTTTTCTTATTTTCTATTATATTGATCACACATTCATCGTCATGATCAACTTCAGTCTTTGTGTAAGTCCACAGCTCGAGACAGGTCTTTTCTTAAATAGGAGATTTTAACTTCCTATATAATTTTACAGAATAATGCCTTAAAGCCAAATAAGTAACTGTCCACACCTCTTAATTGTGATATGGGTCACTCCTCATAATAGTTTTCTATTGTTTAATTTATGATTTATTGTATTCTGTGTTTATGCGTATTGTGTTTATATTGATATCGTTCCTATATTACTCTTTGTGTAACCAATTATTAATCAATCTATTAATTTGTGTTCAAAGTAATTCATGTCTGTTTAGTTTTTACTCACAGTAATTAATAATGAATGATAGGCTTTAATTCAAATTAACTATATTTGTGGTTCATATTTTCGTTTGTAGCCGAAATATGTAATTATCTTACCCTACTGCTACTAGTATCATTCTACTATTATTTGAGGCACTAAATAATAAAAAATACGTACCTAGTACCGGTAGCGATAAGTATAAAATATATTTGGCTCTACCGGAGTGGGGATAATGAGTAGGGCTAAGTGTAACTGGCGAGAGCGAGACTCCTTTCTAAAACTAATAATTATGGTAAAGAGCATGAATATATCATGCTCTACTATCATCAATAAATAATAAAAATAAATATTTAGGACATCTAACACAAACGCCATCTAGTCTCAAGCAGAGCTTGTACTATGGGTACAAGACAACTAATATAAATACATATAAACTTTTTTTTGTAAACTTATACATATTATACATGGAAAACATCCAAACTCCGAAACAAATATTTGCAGATCATACAAACATTTGGTTCGACTCGGCAATTGAACCCGAGACCTCAAGTGCAGCAGTCGCTGGCGTATGCGATTACTGTACTGCACCACCAAGGCAGCAGTATTGTTAAGTTTTATATATAATCTTTGATTATATATAAAACTTACTAGTGAAAGAGCATATTATCTAAATTACGTATTTTTAGAATCAACAAACTACCGCCTTTTTAAATACTTATTATTAAATTACTTGTAACGATAAAACCACCTGTTAGAATGTGATGGTAAAGGGAAGGTAACGTGTTCTCCAAGCCGATTTCGGCTACGGCGGCCAGTCTTAACGGAGACCAGCCAACTACGCAGGAGATATTATAGTGCACTAGTGTGTGCGCAAACACAGGTTCACTCTCTGTTTCCTCTCTCTCCAATGGGACGGTTACCCGACACGACCGGAGAGATCAGGAACCAGACCGACAGCTTTACGTGCTCTCCGAGGCACGGGGATGCAGACCCCAACTTCCAAACTCCGAGCTGTTATTAAGTATTTCTATAATCAGAAAACCACACTAACACTTTTGGCCTGACCCGGGATTCGAATCTGAGAACTCTTGATTGGCAGTCGCATGTGTTAACCGCTAGACCAATGAGGGAAGGTAATATAGAAGTTTTGTAAAAGTCTTGGTTCCTGAAAAGAGAAAGCAGTACAAGCAAATATAGGTGCATGTCTCATTTTGCTTATTTTAAGAGTGTATTATGCAAAAGATTGTGCAGGTCAGAACATTTTTTTTTATAGCGTCTATTAATAACTCTGGTTTCTGTATATAACAAAATAGAGATGAGTCATATTTATTAGAACAGATGTGAGCATTGGGTATTTTACGAGATTATGTGTGAATTAGGTATTGGTTAAGATTAGGAACAAGTGTACCTAATATCTGAATTACCTAGTACGACCCATCTTTATAACAAAATATGTAACTACATATAAATTACTTATTTATTGCCATTTAATGACTTAGTGCGACCACGTGCATTTGTGTAAAATCTCTAAATAAAACTGAGACATGACGTGATATAAAATAACCAGTTATGTATATTTTGTGTTAAACATCAGCTACTTAAGTTAAACTGTGATCTTCTGCTGACGTTCAGGGTCTATAGTAACCACTTACTATATCATTCAACCCTGATATTTCTAGACACCCTTATTATTTATGAAATATAACTCATATCTTTTAACTTGCTTAAACGCTTCGCCAGCAGAGGTTTGTCGGTGTATCCCTAGTGTAAGGTCGGAGATAATGTACATCAATATTATTTACTGGAACCTTTTCTAGCATTTTCTTATTTTTCCTTCGCGGAGTCCGGGATCCATATAACGTTAATGTGACTCCCGGCACGTAATATATCAAAAAGAAGAGAAGCAAAACTTTAATGTTGCCGTCTAAATTGTCTCATAGAACGTAAACGAAACATACCGTTTGTTCAATGTGTTATTATATAACTGGAAATTTTAATTTATTGCACTAATTTATTGTATATTAGTAGCTTTATTTCTAATTTTATTGTGAAAAATGTGGAAATGTGAGCACAAGTTATCAAGTGTCGGCAAAATAATTGACAATCCACAATACCACGCTTGTAACCTATAAAATCGATGATAGCTACTTGCTTTAGGATGTTCTTTACCTCAAAAAGAAAAACGGAACTCTTTCCTGATGAACGCGTCACATTGTGGCCTTCATTTACTATAAAAATTCCATAACTTTTACTTACATACCTACAGATTTGTACGGTCCACCCAGACCGCCTTACAATTGGCCGGTTTGTTTTAAATCATTTCTATGCTTACAGTTTTCACATTCATAACCTATTTTATTTATTTATCGCTTTATACGAGTATACATTAAATTATTTAGACAAGCATGGCTATGATAATAAACAATGAAATTCTAAGTAATAGGTATTCATTAAATGTATGTATTAATGAATTACTGTGAAATGTTTTTCGTCTATAAGTTCACTGTAACTATTATAATTGAGACTAATATTGTTAAAAATTCAGCTCGAATTTCCAGAAATACTTTTGGATTCGTAAGGCGTTATCTTTATATAAAACTTTGCCATAAACATTGATGAGGTTGGATATATAATAAAACACAAATATCGTAAATTATATTTTTATTATGCAGACATCTAGAAAACATACTTTGCTTCTGTGCTCAGTGTTGTTATATAAACGCAATGAAAATTATAACGTATTTCTAAGCATAGGTAGGTCTTTCAACGTTTTATTTATTCATGAAGTTATTCCTAACACGCAATGCGATGTTCCGTATTTGCATATGTATGTGATACAGAAATCTTAACGATAAAAGATTTATCGCAATTTGCCATCTTGTTTTTATAGGTGCGTGACTACGTAAGTCGGGTACGTAACGACCAAACATGGGTATACGTCAACCAGGAACATCGGTGGATTTATACGATTCACTACATTTATTACGGCTATGAAATACTTAGTATTTATTCCGAATGTAAGTATTGACGTCATCAACTCGTGAATGTTCCAGACCACAGTACGAATATTAATGGGAATACTCATATTTTTTGATTTATCATTGTACTGGAATAATCTTAATATATAGTAATTACTATATTTCTATAATATGTATGTATTTACAAAAAAAAAATGTATTAATATCAGTTGTCTAGTACCCATAGTACAAGCCTGCTTAGTTTGGGACTAGATGGCGTTGTGTGTTAAAATGTCCGAAAATAATTATTTATTATTATTGTGTTTGTTGACAAACTTCCCACTTTAAAAAGTCAATTTTGAGACTTTTGAAACTTTGTTTTTTTTATCAATTGCATTAGAAGTAATATCAATTTATTGAATTGAATTTTTTTTTTAATATTAATTTTTGTTACTTCCTTTTTCTTCTTTGATATAATATAATTTTTGATTATTTTTTATATTCACCACTTGTTGGTAAAGTATATAATATACTAGACTAATATCAGCTTAAAATAACTACAGAAATCGGTTTCACAAGTCTTGGATAGTGAATAATTTATATTAAATTTAAATGTATTTATCTGTCAAATATTATAATAATGTAATAATTAATTTTTAATTACGAGTGAGTGGAGGTTAAATATAGATAGAATTATTTAGCAGGTAACTATCTAAAGCTTTACCATAAACTGGTGAAACTAGTCCTTAGCATTATTTATAACATGGAGAAATCAAAACTTGAAAATTAGTAGAATAATTTGTTATCCTCGGAACGGATCTATGTTATATGTATCAATTTAACAGAATATAACTAGTAATTACATTTGCACAAAAGTCTTAATATGATGCTCAGATTTTAAAATAACTCTAGTTTTAAAATATAAACATTAAGACGAGTGTGTGGCTAATGATATGGGACATAGGTTATAAATATGAATCATAGTTTCTTCGTCACATCAATTTCGTAGCTATCTCTCGTGGAGGTTAAGCTTTATTTTAAGGAATAATTATATTAATGTATTTAGGAAATATATATGTGATAAAGTTACTTTAAGTAATTTAAATTTATTTATTCTGTGCGTAAAATAACGCGAACACAGAATACGTTCCACGCAATACCTGAAATGATAAACAATTAATTAAAATAACTCGTATATCGGTAATCCAAGTTAATAATATAAATTAACAGATATTTGGCATATTTCAATGAGTGATTACTGTGATAAGGACAGTATAAATATTAATTATAAANATTATAGACCCACTGAATACTATTTGTGATTTTAAAATAATTAATTCCCTGAAAGACAAAGTATTTCGTATTCCATATGTTCATGATATTTTAAATAAAATAGCATTTCAATTTTATCTCGCTTGTAAAATATTTAATGAGTACCCTTTTGTTCATAAAGTGTCTACTTTACCACGAACCAGGTCTCAATGTATTGAAAATAGTTACCGTTTATAAACTGACCTGACTTAGCTTTTACCACTTATCCTCGAATCCTAACTCAGAATACTATATCAATAAACTACTATAAAGTATGCGTGTTTAATCTAGTTTTATTATTTGCAAAAAGTTCAAACCGTCAAAAATGTTCCGTAGCTAAGTTCGACCATTTTAAACGCCTTCATGACAAGCGGCTTTTGAGCTTGCATCAACGCCAAAACAACCAATTGTCTGATATTACGACGGGGCATATTATTTACCCGCGGAGGACACAGATGCCAGCCGCAGTAGAATATTGCATCTGATACTAATGAAGCCTGAAACATCAACAAGCATATAAACAGCTCTATTTTCTTCTTGAGCATAAAATTGCGGTTGTAATATCTGGCCATTCGATTTATAGCAACATATTTTAATACTATTTAGTTGTTCTATTCTCGGGCTATAACAAGAAAAAGTTAAAAGAAACTATGACCTAACATTTCTTTACTATTTACTCTAACTTACTTTACTATCTACTTTAACATACTCTTTATTTTTTACGTGTGGAAACCCCCTCGGGCCTTCACCCCACCGGGGTTTGCGGTGGGGCGGTGTGTCGGAATCGAACCGACTAAAACCACACGGTATGCTACTCTGCGCCTTAAACGGAAGAGATCCGGGAACCGCTTTCTTACGCCATCCGGACTCTAACATACTCTACTCTAACCTACATTTCTATACTATCCTCTGCTCACTCAAAGTTTGTGGGAAAATACAAAATTTAGGGTTAAACACGCCTTTATACATGACACTTCTTTGTATTTATTTTATACTCATATGTTCTACGTGTACAATAAAGAATAAATACGAATACAAACTTTAGATAAAAATTATATAGCCTATGCTATCTGGGCCATTATTACAATCTATTGATATCTCGTTCCTTATTATCGGTTCAGTAGTTTAGCCACAATGGGGGAATATATATCGACTGACTAAAATATTACCCTTCCTTTTGACTTCGCCGTAGGTGAGTCAAATATATCTAAGCTCTTCAAAAAAATCTCATTTTGAGATAAATTAGATCTAAACTAGTCGTCGCTCAATGGTCGAAATTCGGTCATTATTCATTTTTTTATTGTATGTTTTTCTTTAGTTTTCTGCATCTCATCCTCCATTAAAATTTTAACAGTTCAAAATTTCGTACTTCTCCGTTCGCATAATTTTCATAAAAAGGCGTGCAAAGTTTTGCTTCGCGTGTTGTTAAATAGATGAGTATTACATCTAGTACGATCATAACAAATTTACTTCATTAATTACTCTTAACAGTTACAGATAAGACTTACCAGCTCACTATCTCGACATCACTATTAAATGTTTACAAGAGTATGTTTTATTAACTGCCTCAGTGGTGCAGTGGTTGCGGATGCGACTGCTGTGCTAGAGGTCTCGGTCTCAATTCCTGAGTCTGGCCAAATGTTTGTATGATCTGCAAATATTTGTTTCGGAGTTTGGGTGTTTTCTTTGTATAATATGTATGTATTTACAAAAAAAAATATAAGTATTCTGTCTAGTACCCATAGTACAAGGTCTGCTTAGTTTGGGACTAGATGGCGTTGTGTGTTAAAATGTCTGAACATATTTATTTATACCTGATGAGTAATTTCTCCCGCATTACACAAAAACAGCCCCAAGAGAAAGAATAACGCAATCACGAAGAATATTAACTTTGCTGCTGCCACGAATGTTAAGTCATCTGATAACTAGAACATAATAAACATAATTTTTCATTACTAAAGTCCATAAAATTAAAGTACCAATATGCAAATACAAAGAATTCTAATTGGAAAAACATAAATTGGGATTATTCACCAGATGGTGCCTCTCACATTTGACACCAAAACATCAGACTATTAAGGGATGAAGTAAATAATTTAAAGCAATTTACATTCATTAGACCTAATAAATATATTATTTTTGAGTTAGTGTAATCAATCCTTTCCTTAATTGTGGTAGTAATAGTAAAAACTATAGAAATTAACTAGAAATAATAAGACCATACTCCATAACATTATTAATTTATTTATGAAAATTAGTAGTATTCCGAACAAACGTATATCTTATTCGCACAAACAAAGATAAGGAATGCGTAATGCGATGAATATTTAATCAAGACAAATAATACCGTTGCAAAATTCAGGGGAAAAAGACGAAGGTACCGGCGTAAAAATTCGATTACTTACGGCAATTTGAAGAAGGATAGAGACGGCAGAACCGGAGCTTTGACAAAGTTGTAGCGCCATCACGGTCCCAAACGCTTTGTCGATATCTTTTGATAACCTAACAAGATATAATAAATTACAAGTTGGTAAGTAGTTTGAAAAAGAAAGTAAAAGCGACGAAAGTCTCTATAAAAATTTTGAATTTGTTTAACGCCATTTATAAAATATTTTGAAATAATAGTTGTCAATGAGTAACATGCCAATGCGCAGGAACATGTCTGAATGTTATATTTTATATTAACTACCTATTTTATATAAAATAAAGTAAACAAACTGCCTTGTCTTTATCTGCCTCGGTAATGTAGTGGTAGTCCATGCGACTGATGTGCTTAAGGTCTCGGGTTCAAATCCTAGGTCGGAGCATATGTTTTATGATCTAAAGTTTCATAGTTTAGGTGTTCTCTATGTATAATGTGTATGTATTTACAAAAAATGTACATAAGTATTCTATCAGTCAATCATCATCATCATCATCAGCCCATCGCAGTCTACTGCTGGACATAGGCCTCTCCAATTTCACGCCACTTAGTTCGATCTATGGCTTCTCGCATCCAGCTCCTGCCAGCCGTCCCGCGCAAAAAATCGCTCCACCTGGCCTGTGGACGTCCTACACTACATTTGCCGAGACGCGGTCTCTACTCAAGAACTTGTTTACCCCAACGGCTATCGGTTCTTCGGCAAATGTGACCAGCCCACTGCCACTTCAGCTTGCTAATCCTGTAGGCTACGTCGATGACCCTGGTTCTATCAGTCAATGTAACTTTTATAGTACAAGTTCTGCTTAGTTTGAAGCTAGTTGGTATAGTGAGTTAGATGTCCGAAAAATATTCATCCGAAAATATAAACTTTATAAAAAATTCAATTTACTTTCCTATTATACTATGTATACTATTTTTTTTCTTAAATAGGACTACTTTAGATCTTAGTAACAGAAAAAGTATTAGATTCTATAATATATTATAAGGTCATTATAATAGCGTTTACTGTACTTCAGCCTGTGTCTGATTTTCTAGCGGTACTAAATATCTACAGTTTTCCTTAAAACTAAAAGTCTCGGGTACCTTGAAGCTTTAGGGCTATTTCCTGTATCTCTCAATTCTAATCTTTTTTTATACCATCCGAAGCTAATTATATACCCAATAAGGGATATTGCCAGGTGTGAATGCCATTTTCAATGCTATCCATTGCATTAACCTCAAAAAGATCATGAAAGTCGCAAAAAGATCATAAATTAAAGAAAAAACAATTATTCGGTTTATTTTACAATATTTCTTAAAATACTGCTTAATCTTTGTGACAATTGTCACTAGTATCATTCCACGAAATACATTTAAGTGTGATTTCTTTATATTTATAATGTACTGCATATATAAAGCATATACTGTATATATATACATAACATTTTTAATATTTCGGACATCTAAGAACGCAACGCCATCTAGTCCCAAACTAAGCATAGCTTGTATCATGGGTACTAAACAACTGATATAATTACATATACATTTTTTTTTTAAATACCATACATAGAAAACACCCAAACTCCGAAACAAATATTTGCAGATCTTACAAACATTTGATCCGACTCGGGAATCGAACCCGAGACCTCAAACACACCAGTCGCATACACTACCACTACGCCACCGAGGCAGTCAATATATATACTATAAAGAATGAAAATATAGTTGATACAAAATAAAATAGATTATTTAAAGTTACTTCGTTGGTTTGATAGCTACCTGTAACGGAGGGCAAGCTATATTTTCAGGGTTTTTGTAAGGGAATGAGAAAGTTTTAATACATACCTCAATATATTACTATGCATTTCAATTCCTTCTGTTAGTCCATTTAATACTTTTTCAGCTATTAAATTATTGTCTCTCTTATTCAGTCTTTCGACTTCTTCTCTCAGATTTTCAAAATAATGCCTCAATGTAATAAACTTGTACTTGTACATAATAATATACACCATGGTGAAGGAATCCGCAGACACTATCATGGTGACCATCATGATGAGGAGCACTAAAGTGCTGCATACTCTGACAAAGTTGGCTATAGCTGTATCGTCTCCAAACGACGGATAATATGTCACTACCGTTACGAAGTGTGAACCTGAAAAAAACATGAAGAAAATTGTGTTCCTTGCAATAAATATCTGGTATGAAAATAAACAACAAAAATCCGAGTTGAAGAACTGGATCAAAAAATAGAACCACATGAGAACCACCAGCTTTCAAATATAAGAAAAATCGTCAAAATCGGTTCACCCAGTCAAAAGTTCTGAGGTAGCAAACATAAAAAACAGTCGAATTGATAACCACCTCCTTTTTTGAAGTCGGGTGAATTACTCACACATTTGCCCTGATATTCAAAAAACATAAATAATTTACCGTGTCTTAAAAGGACACGTGACGAAATTATTAGTCATTTTTTACCCTATTGCTATTCTTGCTACTACACTTCGATTTATTTTCTGATCTGCATTTTATTTCTGTACAACGTGTAGCCATATATAGTAACCGCAAAGAAATGAACTTTAATTTAGATAATTAGATACACAATGTATTTCAAATATGATTCCAGGATTTAAAACAATATATTGACAGTACTTACGTTTCGATATTCAAAAATTAGAATCTATTAAGGCTAGGAACTCAACAGTCAACGACAATACTACCTATCTTTGTGACTGGTTCCTTCAACTTTTTTTTCTTTTTGGCAGTCTGCTGAATGTAACAATAAGCCACTTCTCTGCCTGATTTATTATATCTTTTTGGGAGTTTAATCTTGGCAAGAAAGAATCTATTTTGCAGATTTGGAACACTGTGTCTTTATAGTATTCTATGTTGAATTCCTTCAACTAAGTAGATGAATGATAGTGCCAATGGCAAGGAGAAAAAAAAATGGCAGAGAAATTATTCTTAAACCAGAACCAAAAAAAAATTCCAAATCTTCCGAGACTTTTATTATTTAAACTAAGCTATTCCTAAAATAGGTACGTACAGTAAACCACGGTAACTTACCCACATACATTTTCCTTAAGCCTTCAATAATGAAAAACGCGCAAGAACCATAAACAATCCCAACATAGGCGATCACATTTATTTTCATGATCTTATATTTCTCCGCCATCAACGACTGGTCTTCATAACTTTGACAAACAGTTATCATTTTACGATTCAAGGTTTTTATTAACGATTTATGCACAATAATTGACGATATCTTCATCATAACTATTGTATGACTAACAGCGAAACTCACAGAATCGCTTTTTTCATCCTCGGGAAAGTCTCCCATCAATGCAGCCATGATTTCAAGTATCGTCATAAAACTATACGTCAAATATAAAAAGGCGCCCCCTGCTTTGTAAATTAAACGCCGATCATCGCCTATTTCTTTTTCAATATACCAAAAATTACCGTTGCCTATTAGAAATATTTTTTTACAGTAGGCTTTTAGAATATCATAATTTTTCATGGTGGAATCTTCTTGGAACTTACTAAACAAACAGAATAGAATATCAGTTAAAGATAATAAAATAACTTTACATAGGACTACTTTTTGCCGGTAATTCCACCCGCCTGTATGTTAGTTATCGCGGAAAAGATTAGGCTATGTAAGGCTCAAGAATCAAATTTTCTTCATGCCATTAAAGCGTGGCAAAGCTATTTCCAAATTTATTTTTCAAAGTTAATCAATATTCGGTAAAAACTGGATATCGTAAATTCCACAATACATTTACATGCGTGTCTGCAAAAACATTTTCAGTAGGTACTAACAAGCATTAATTAAAACCGCATTGAGATTAATTAATAGATATGTGCGACATTTAATTATAAAATCTACATAATTCATTCAATAAATCAATTGGGACTAAAATTCATATAATTAACAGAAAGAAGTACTTAGGAATATTGACATAAAACTTACCAATAGGATTCAAGTTACTTGTAAAAGCGTTTGCGTTAGGAGAACAAGGGGTGACATATGAGTAACTTTGGACTTATGTAACTAAGGTGTACTTAGCTTCTAATAAGAAAATTAACGCCTATAGTGTTGATAATAGTTCCCATAGTGTAGGGATGTTTAGACTTGCCAAACAACAGAATTTTTTTTTCTTTTACCCGGCTGCGAACAAAGGAGGGCTAAGTTTTTATAGTGTATATGTGTATGTGTGTATATTTCTTCAGCCTAAACGGTTTGTATTTTTATGTGAGTCGTGTCAATAAATTCGTCTTACTCGTAAGAGTCACACTGGGTATATTCAAATTAAAAAAACAATATATTAAAAAACATCACTGGTTTACTAGTGCACCGTTCCAACTTCGCACAGTAATCTTTAAAATTCTCAATTTGTCTCTACTACAATATGGATGTATTATACTAACGTCCCTTCCTCTTGAATTATTCTATCTATTAACGAACATAACATTAAAAACCCCTTGAGAAATTTAAAATATCAAAGCGAACATACAGCGGAAGCGATTTTATTTTATACTTTGTAAAAATTATTAATTTAATACTTTGTATACTTTTTAACATTGGCGGATTTAATGCCCAAGGCTTTATCTTCCAGTCAACCTTAAAGTAGTGTAGAAATCTTGTAAGGTAGGTGGGTTTAGGTAAATTTTATATTCTTGTGAAAAGTACTGATGTAACATAGCCTTTTCTGATCATAGTATTTCCTTTACCGTATTTTAATTTATACGAGAGAAAACTGTGATAATTCATTATTGATATTTTTTCGTTACCAACCTTTGCTGTGCACCTATTTCGTATGAGAGTGTAGATACCAATGGTACCATGGTACTTTGGCCATTGAATAGTTCTCAAGAACGATTTTTATTATATAAGTGTGGTATCACAAACTCAATCAATTTTCTACCATAACTGTACTGTCTTTAATACTAAACGTAGTCTTCCAGTTTTCTTGTCAGCATTCTTTAGCTTAATTTGCGGTTTGGTAGTATAACTCATGTGAATACTTCATAAGTTAGAAAAACACTTAGTCCATACATATTCACACATAGTACTATTTAAGAACAATCCTAAAACTCCTTAATATATATATTATTATGTCTGACCCTCTTCTGATTAATTTTTCTGTTGCAATCCTTATACTTTTTTATACATGTACCTACCAAAACGACTCACTCTACTGCCGCTGATGGAAGGCACGAACAGAATCCAAAACTGGTGGTCACCGTGCTCACTGCGAATCTAAATTATATTCCTTTATAAACCTTTTATATATATAATTATGAGAGCAGTTATACTAGAATCCATTAGGATAGTCTGGAAACTAAAACACTTCACGAAAGAAGATAAAGAAAATATTTTTACGCTTAATACGAATCGGTTGTCATCGTTCCACAAGACATATACAAAAGCCTCCTCTATCAATAAAACTTTAACAATCTGTAGACAGTCTAAGTTCTCCAAGTAGGTGCAGCTGATTACTTAGAAGAAGTTTTTCTAACAGCTCATAATAACACCAAGTTTCAAAGTTAAGGAGCTCATAATAAATGTTTCATTAGATTGCGCGGAAAAATACACCGCATGGAGTTAGTTTATAAAATAATGGTCTATCAACTGAAATTACTTTTACCTTCACAAAGAGAAAACTTTTACACGACCAATATTTTTCTTAGTAAAAATGAGATTATTTCTTTTGTTTTAAAGGCCAGACTAGATATAAAACAGGTTTGTAAAAAATATTGTTATCCGTAAAAACTTTTTTCTGTAAAAAAGATACATTTATTTTTATAATAACAAACTTTCATTACTTGTTAATACAAACAAAATAACATTAAGCCCTTTCATTCGATATCCAGAGGTTTTTCGGAAATATGTAAGCCGCCATTTTGCTATGGCGGCCATTTTGGATTAATATAATACCGATTATATACTATTGCATTGCCATCAGAAATAAAGTTACATTTCAAATTTGAGCGCAATCAGCAATCGGGTATTGGATCATATTTAATTTGCAAGATTTCATTACAGACAAACATCGGGATAATTACGAAATATATTAAAACAAGTAATGTTCTTGGAACCGTTCTAAAGCGTTAGTGTTCTTGAGAAACACATTATAATCTTAGCTATTAAAATAGTAAGTAGAAACAATAAAAGTTTATTTTGTTTTGCAATCAAGAATATTTATTTATATAGTTTTTCACATATTTGGGAGCTATTCTTACATCAACTCAAACCTTGTTGTACATAAACATTGAACGGTTGATTTGCGGGTGTTTCTTTATATATAAGTAGCTGACCCAGTAAAAATTGTATAGGCATAAAAAACGTTAATTAGGGAAGTGTCATGCTTATGATTTAGGGGTATATTAAATAGATGTAGGCCGATTCTCAGACCTAACCGATACGCACACAAAATTTTATAAAAATGTCTATTATAAAATACTGCAACACGAGAATTTCATATACCTGTTAAATATATATATTTAAGTACCTAAAAAATGAATGAATCGATTTTTTTTAATCAATTACTTCAACAATTGCTTCTACAATCAATTACTTCAATCATTTACTTCTACAACGACTAATTGATATAAATTACTTATAGTAAAAGATCTGCTTCGTTTAAAATTTGATGGCACTGGTGATTATTTATGGAAAATAAAGCAAACGAGCACACCTATTGCCTGATAGTAAGCAATTACCGCAGCCCATGGACACCCGCAACACCAGAGACGTCACAAGTGCGTTACCGTCCTTAGGAGGATGGGGAGAGAGTTTGGCGGAAAGGTTGGGTTATGGGCCTCCGGTATCCTCTGGTAAAATACAACGTGAGTTTCACACTGTTTCTCACCGATTTTATATGAGGGCGTGGTATCACTCCAGTCGAGCCGATCCATTCATGCCGAAGCATGGTCTTCAACGGATATTTTATGATATTATTGTATGAATATATTAGATTCTAATATTTTATTGTGCAATGAAATAAAAATAGATTAAAATGGAATGAAGTGACAATTACTTTAGGGACTTAAACACTCCACTTTTAAAAGTAAGCGTCGCACAAATTTGTCTTGGTTCACAAAGCCCCTTGTGTCTGCTGGCTCGAGGCCAGCTCTCCAATGGACTTACGAAGATAACAATGTTCACTTCTATATACTTTATATTAAACTGTCTCTCACGTCTCCGTGTGGGGTCTATCCATCACATGAATGAATTGAGTATCATAAACAACATATTTGATTTAATAAAATTTCTTTAACTGCCGCAATGCAACTAGCGCTTTCTACCGTATAGTTAGCTTTTGACTTTTAGTATGCCATATGACGTTGGTCTATTCCTCGCAAATATTTTGTAATTGTTTTAGTAAAATCAATTAAAAAACATAATAACATTGATTTTATCAAAATTGAGCATAATTTCAATTGATTACATAATTTATCAGTAAAGTTAGAAGTTGATTAAACGTAAGTAACATTTAAAATAATATTAATCTAACTAAAATTATCGTATATCAAAAGAGGACAAACCATCTGTAAAAGAACTTAAGTAGTAAATGCTAAGAATAACACAAACATTATTAAATTCATCAATTAAACATAAATAAAATACATCTTATTAACGGCAAAGATACATTTGTAAGTGACTGTCTCGGTGGCCCAGCGGTAGCGTCCGCGACTGCTGTTCGTGAGGTCTCGGGTTCGATTCCCGGGTCGGATCAAATGTTTGTATGATCTGCAAATATTTGTTTAGGAGTTTGGGTGTTTTCTATGTATGATATGTATGTATATACAAAAAAAAGTATATAAGTATTATATCAGTTGTCTGGTACCCATAATACAAGCTCTGCTTGGTTTGGGACTAGATGGCGTTGTGTGTTAGATGTCGGAAATATTTATTTATTTATTTAATATATTTGCAATACATCATTTAGACCTGTCTGAAAATGAGTATTAGAAATAGAATCAACAAAGAACAAAAATATTTTTATGGACCTCCGGTATCCTCAATCACTCGGTTCACCGGTTAATACACTGCGCAAGCGCTACTTCACACCGGTTTTCTGTGAGGCCGTGGTATCACAAAGGTCGAGCCGGCAAATTAATGCCGAAGCGTGGCCCTCCTACGTAATGCTTGATGGTGTTTAAATTTCTTTTTCAGTGTTAGCCCTAATCTGCCTGATGGAAAACATGAGTAGAGTAAAAGAATAGTGGTCACCATCCTCAATGCGAACATGGACCATGCAGCATGGTGACCCATACTATGGCAGCCCAGTGAGATGCTTTTTCACGCCCCATTTAAAGTACCCGTGAAAGAAGTATCGAATGCTAGGTTTTGACCGCTGGGTACAGGAAAAAAGAACCGAAGCGATCAGTTCGAGAGCGTATGTCTACCAATCCAATGCAGGGAATTAAATTAATTCGTAAAGTGCACGTATTTCAAAACTAATTAAAATATTTTAATATTGCGGACCAATGAAATGTTATGGTGACAGAACACTTACTTTCGTGTTAAAATTTCACTTCCCACACGTTTTAAGCACATCTATTATTTTGATATCGTGTGCTTGTTCAGTAATCCTACAAAAATAATATTTTATCTCATATTCGCAAAATGAATGACTTTTTGTATGAATTTATAGCATATTAGCCAAATTGGAGAACAAAGAAATGTTCTCACACAATAAAGATTAGTTTTATTTAGTATATTATGAAGGTCTTACAGAATCAAAGTAGAAGTCGTGAAATTGCTTTGGCATTTGCCTGGACTTCTTCTTCTTCTACTCTTCTTAGTCTTGAATTTGTTCAAGACTAACTATCCTAATATCCTACCAATATTCTAGATGAGAAAGTTTTTAGTGTTGAGTGCTAGGCTGTTTGTAACTCTTTCACGCAAAAAGTACCTAACAGATTTATATTTAGGTTAAGAATAAAAAAAAAGTATAATAAAGTATTGACATTCGACATACGACCCTGGTAACACCGTTAGAAAAAGCTAATCTTAATATATGAATAAACAGGATTAGTCACATCATTTATTACTTAAGTTTGAATAAATATTTAACATGTTTAAGTCTTTGGTTTAAAAATTATTGGTTTACCCACACTTCACGACTGTCTCACTTTGTTGGTTTGATGTCACTCCATAAACCTAAACATGCTTTCTTTTTGGAATGTAACAATACCAATGTTTGATCTCTCTGTCACAATGTTATACACAGCATTTGAACATCCGATCCGATAATCATTTGATTTCTTTTTTGTTTAGGAGTGAGTTCATGAGGAATCTACCGACAAGTTTAAAATTTTCTAAATTTGCCTGATACCAAACCCCAAATGTCCTCAAATCTCTTCATGCGCCGATTTTCATCAATAACTCGTCTGACAGTAATCAAAATTTTCTCCGTGATCGCAACTGATGGTCGACCTTCACGAATCATGTCACGAAGAGAAACACGGCCACAATGAAGTGCTCAAATGTAGTGCTTCTATTTCAAAATGATTTTGAGGACGAGCAGTGTAGTCTTGCGGAAAGGGTGAACTTTTAAAATCGTAAATAATCATCACGCTAAAACCTTTTCGCGTTAATTCCATTTTTCAATTTAAAAAAAAAAAACGAACTAAACTAAAAACGAATAACGACTTCGCGCAAAAATATATCTTCATCAGCTAATGAGTTTTCATGTTTATAAAAAAAATTCATTCGAAATTCAAACAGGGCAGCCTGTAACGCAAAACTTTCAGTGTTAACTATGTATTTATGTCAATACAGCTAATTGTTAAGATGGAGGCTATAATTTGTATGTAAGGCGTAAGCCTTTACTTTATCATCAAGTACTTAGGCACCACCACAATCAGTATTCTCCAGTTTGGCAAAAATAACTTTTAGACTAACTCTTTTAAACTTTACACTATACATGATTTATATTTCATAACTCAAGGCGGACAATTTTGGATGGGACTAATCTGATTTTTTTAACGACATCAAAATTGGAAAGTTCTAAATCCGGTGTACTTAGAAACTTTAAGGACTAATGTAAATGTCTCGTTAACACGTTGGCTCCAAGTAAGTAATATCTAATTCATGTTCACCGAGAGTGTTGAGCGCCTCTGTTATATTGCATTCTAAGATATATTAACGAATGAAGTCTCCACTTACCTCAATAAAGTTATTGGAAACCAATTTAGTTTTTAAATACCTATATTTTACGTACACACAGATACATAGCACACATATTTCTAAGGGGGATAATCAAACACAATTGATCCCCGCTTACTACGGTCTTGATACCTCTTTTGCTTCGTCCACGTTCATCATTCGCTGCATGCATGCTCATCGGTTCCTGGTTCTTTTCACACTGCTTTTTTCAGAACTAAAATATTCGCCATAGACGACCTCTTCCTGCGTTTTTTTCGCACATTGATTGCTTTTATGAGTTTTCTTTTAAGTTTATGTTTTATAATTTTAATTAATAATTATCACATGTAATCAACAACATACAACACTGACCGGTCGGTTTGGTTTATACTAATCCGTCCAGCCAGTGTGGACTATATGTTTAATTCTACTTGCGAAGCCCACCAGCTTATTGCTTTCACCCAGACATCCATAATTCTAAATAAACACACCTATGTGTATATTACTCATT
The DNA here is from genome assembly GCA_003709505.1 of Hyphantria cunea. Classification (NCBI taxonomy): domain Eukaryota; kingdom Metazoa; phylum Arthropoda; class Insecta; order Lepidoptera; family Erebidae; genus Hyphantria; species Hyphantria cunea. The sequence continues at coordinate 84,563 of PKRV01000861.1, read as the reverse complement.
ACACAATGTTTATCCTGGGTAAGGATAGAACCGATTTCCTCTGGTCACGAACTATTAGACCAACAGGAACGCCTAATTAAATAATATTAGAAAAGGATATTCGAGTTAATGAGTTTACGTACGTATTTTACGTATTTCGAAAAATGTTATAACAAATCTGTACGAACGAAAACCTAAATTTCGCAAGCTGTGAATAGGCTGGGTTATTTATCTGACTAACCGATCTGGTCCATCTGCAATGTTTTCGATCTACTGTAACAAGTGCCAAGATTCAATTCAATCGGTAAACTTTTCTTCTATCTTATCAGATTTTCATAGTAAAACCAAATTTTTCCAACTTTAATCAGAAATCTTAAAACACTGTGAATTTCGTGCACTTAAAGCACGATACGTTTTATGTTATGTTTGTTCTACTAGCTGACTCTCACAACCCCGTCTGCATCTCATATTGCCCGTTGGTATGTTAAACAGTTATATTGTTGGTATGTTATAAAGTTATTTACCAATAAAGGTCATAGTGAGCCCACCTTAAAAAATAGACATAATATGCTGTAGCAGAATTTTTAGAATGTTCGTTCTTCGTTAAGAGAACGATTCTCTCGTATATTATTTCTGTCAAACTTTAACCGTTTATGCAGCACACGAAATGAAAGCTTTCAAGAGGAATCACTTTCTCTCGTTTCTGCAACTTTTTCATTAACACTCCACACTCTTTAGTAGAAGATGACATACACTTTATAGTGTTCCTCAGTAACTGGGTTAACTAACACTCAAAGAAAATTTTCTAATCGGAGCAATTGTTCCTGAAATTTAAGCGTTCAACCTACATCTATTACCATATCTTTACAAGATTTTTGCTTAGATCTTTTGAACAACGTAAGTAAATCAGTTAAGTAGTTTTAAGTAAGTTGAAAAGCAATTCTCAGCAATAGATAGTGTTTGAGAGAAACGTGTCAATATTATCATCTTCAGCCCACGGCTGTTTTTTATAAGTAGTATTACTACTAATATAAAACAGCTGTATTATTTAGAAGCATACTATAAGTAGTTAAAATCCGAGAGTTTGAAATACCTTCGCCGAGCCGGGTCGTATTTATATAAGTCAATAATCCAAAATAATTGATACTTTAGTGTCTAAATGGGAATCATGAAAATTGATCATTTTAGTTGAATACAACTCAACACAATACAGCCCATAAATTTATTTCAGTTAGCAATCACCACATCTATAGTAAATTTTATCAATATTAAAACCACAATTTATAATAAATCCATTAAACTATCGATTAAATAAATCTACATGGTTAGAACTTAACTCTGTGAGAGAAAATATAGCGACAGCGCTTGTTATAATAGCGTCATTGTATCGATAGCAATGCAGACCAAAATGCACAGCCACTTCCACCCTTCGGCGTTGTACCAGTTATTTATTACCTACCACTTTATTGCCTCACTGCGGATTTGGGAAATGGACACCCCCTGTGGCAGCGGTTTCTGTCCCAGCGGCCCTATATTTGGTTTGCAAAATACATTCGTAATATTCAATTAGGAGTTCGGGCCGTTTAATATATGGGCTGTCTTCAGAATTTGTATCTGATGTTTGGATAATATAACCATATATGTATTATTGTGTATAATATGATATATGTATACAGATATTATTGCATAAAAGGCTGGTATTTATGTATGTAATTTAAACATGAAGCAATTATGACGAACTGTGAAATCTAGTCGCACGGATTATGTAGCAATTTCAGTGGTCACCTTGTTGCTCCTCGGTCACCTGGTGAAACAAACAGACACACACCCTTTTTTCTTTTTTCTATACATTTTATTGTTTTAGTATCTACCTTGTGTAAAGCACTTTGCACGTACTCTGATATTACTATAAAACTGTTCTTATCTAAAATACATACAATTTCGACCTGCCTAGTTCGGGATGGGGTGTCTAATTGCCTCATTGTAAAATGTATTTATGCACCTTGTCATCTATGTGTGCCCTATACAAATACTTTTTTGAATATAATAAAGAAAAATATTAAAAATAAAATTTTTAGAATGACTGTGTCTTAAAATAATCTTTATTTCTAAAATGAATAGATTGAAAAGGCCTTGTTAATCAACAAATTTTAAAGAGATTTAATTCGAGTATGTCTAAAACGCTTAGTGCACTAATATTATATTGGTTCTGATATAGATAGGTTTGCCAGATGGCCGAGAATTCCGGGACTGTCCTGGAATTTTGCGCCTTATTCTGAGTCCAGTACTTAGACCTTAGTGTCCCGAATTCTGAACACCTACCAGCTTTTTAACAGCATAAACTAACAACGAAAGACACGGCTGGCTTGCCTGTGAGTGAGGGGGATATGCTTCCCGAATTTCCCACGATATTGAATATAGAGGACGTTGTATAATTCGTATGTCAAAAAACTGTATATAACGCGCTTCCGAAGACACGTAGTTTTTATTTTTATTTAAAAAAAAGTAAATTGTTTTGTTTCTTCGACTTAACAAGCAATGCCTTTTGCGAAAGGGTATTTAACCAACTGAATAGTTTATGGACTAAAGAGCGAAACCGAATGTTCATGAATTTTTTTTTGTTGAGTTGTTGACTTCTATTAATTTAGGTGTATTTTGTTCAGAAATTTAATCAGTTTTGTAAACCTTTAACGGGGAAAATCTAATAAAAATGACAAAATTCAGGAATAAATACTTAAAAAAATGACCTGTCCCCAGTTGTTTTTTTTTTTTTTTACGGTTTAATTTAACAAAACAGTTTTCATTGTCTACCAAAGTTTAATTTTATTGATAAGCTAAGTGCTCAATTCATATTTAATGTGTTAATTCACTACCAAAGTTTGAGACTAAGCTTTAATCTTAAAAGTATAATGTAACTGGCCAACTAAATAGAAACATAACTACCGAATAAAAGTATGTATTTAAAAATAAATGGAAAGAAACAAAAATATGTAAGTCTGACATACACAGGACAACAAATAGCAAGTATCCAAAGTATATAGTTATTAACTAAACGCCGCAAACAAAAACATTGTGAAATTGCAAAATGTTTGCTTTTATAGAGGAATACGCTGTTTCGTTGAGAATTAGTTATTAATTAACATCATTTGGAGCATATTATAAAAGTTTGACTCAGCGGGAACGGATATTCGTATTAAAAAACTTTTTCTACTTTTGAAACAAGCAACATCGTTGAATTATTCATAATTTAGCTCGTATATGAGCGGACTAATTGGAAGAAAAAAGTATCTGCATGTGTATAGTGGTATTTAAATTGTCAACAAATTTTGTATCAGTTTAATCATCTAATAGTTTTAGCTTTTGAACTGGGAAAAACATTAAGCTCTTTAAGAGTTAATTTCGTGTGTTTGCCTAGTAATATATAATACGACTAGCTTTTACCCACTGCTCCGACCGCGTATATGACGGTTATCTCCTCAGGAAACAAAAGATCACCGTTGTAAATTTCATCCCAATCGGTTCAGCGGTTTAGCCGTGAAAGCAAAAGAGACAGAGTTACTTTCGAACCCTAAATATTTTATTTTTTATCGTGTAGGGCAAACGAGCAGATGTATCGCCTGATGATAAGCGATAACCGCCGCCCATGAACACCCGTAACACCAGAGGCGTCACAAGTGCGTTGCCGGCCTAAGGGTGAAGGGCAGGAGGGTGGGGGGAGAGGTTGAAGACCATACCGAGTGACCGACGACTCGGTGAAACAGCGCCGGCGCTGTTTTACATCGGTATTCTATAATATAAACATATAATATAATTTAAATATTAGTAAGAATTTGATATCTGGCAGCTGATATTATGATAAAGCCAAAACGTGTGGACTATAAATTACACATATCGTCTTAGTGTTCAAATTGTAATTATTATGTTGTATGGAACGAATTGGGTCATAATTTCAGTTCTACTTATGCAATGGGGATTAGTCTTTTTCGGTTAACCGGTACTTAAATAAATAATTACTAAATCGAGATTATAATAAATTAAAGTTAAATGAGATATATAGTCATCGAAGATATAGCTCATATGACAGGATTGTAGTATGTAAAAAAAATCTCCAGAGAGTTCCATTCATGTATCGTTAACCAACAGCGTTAACAGCCTCGTACTTCTATACCCGACCGCTTTAAAAATAAGTAACAAAATTATCACTCAAAGGTTTAATTTGAGAATAAAGTCGGTATTTTGTTGTTGAATTTGTCATTCAAATAAAGGGTCCAGTGTTACATTACCCGTTACCCGAAGGGTAATTTGAGACTTCGCTATGTGAAGTTATTAAGTGCCTCCGAGCGTCAGTTAACCTTCATTTTAATAAATAAACTCCTATTTTGTCTCTGCAGCGTCGTTTTTAAATTTTAAAGTCAATCGAGTTTAAAATGATACTTAAAATAAATATTTGATAGAAAAATTTTAAATTTGGATTACTCCTGCAGCTTCTATAAGTAGGTAGGTATGAGTATTTAAAAGATAATGCTTAGAATGGATGTATTAAAGAAAAAGAACAAGTGAAAAAAATAAACTAAGAAATTATCTGCATAATAAATTAATAAGTTAATAAAATGAATAAAAAACACAAACGAGTCCTGAATTTAGTAACCCGTCATGTGGCAATGGTGATAACGATTTTCATGAATTTAGTCTCCATCCAAACCTGTTCATCACTATAAAATAAGCAGTCAAAACACTTTGTAAAATGTAAATGAAGTTATCGATAGTCAGTGTTACGCACATTACCAGTGATGGCCTGCCCTAGCGGCTTCTTTATTCATAGGACGGAACGGCGGATATGGAACCCAGGCCTCCAATTTTAGTCGCGTTTGATCCAATCCGGAACTTGGGGTCCATTACTCTAGTTCTCTTGGTCTATCCATTTGTACCCCAATATACCTTTCAGGCATTAACAATCACAAAAATCCAGATTCTTCAGAAGACTCCGCATAATATACCCATTGCGATGACTCCAAAAAGAAACAAGAGAAAAGCAAGAAAAAATATAATCATCAGAAATGTTACAACGTTAAAGTACAATAAGATGCAAATAACATCATTATAAAAGATAAATGACCACAATCCTAATAAACTATGTACTCCGGTAACAGCTAAATTGGATTACAAATTTCGACCGAAGTTAGGTGAGATATTATGCAAATTGGCAGTCTTACCGACTACAAACATGACATTACAACCTAAAGGCAACGTTTGCTAAGGCGTTTAAGGAACTTAAAAAGGTAAACATTCCTTTGTTTACATTGTAAGGGATTAATTAGTACTTATGTGGTCTTTACATCCCTATATGAACAAACATTATTTGTCCCTTATATTTTTTCTTGGATTATCATCTTTCGGGTTTGTAATATTATAAAATAGTTGATGGGAAATCACTCTCCATCTCGTTTCTTCATATTAATCTGGTATTCCATAGTCATGACTAAGCAATCAGGCATGGATTTTTATCGTATTTTCATAGAGGATGTCAGTACTATACCATATACTAACATAACTTCAGTTATTTTAACACCAATGGAGAAACAAATGCGCAGAAAATTACTAGCAATATTATGGTAGCATTGAATAACTACGGTCTTTTATACGGTACTAGATTTGTGCTACAATGGATGTCAGACTTGATAAAAAAATATCCTAACAGGCATTCCGTTCCGGTTTTTGCAAACCCATCTCGCGCATTGAATGATACGCTCATAACGCCTTTGTTTGTCAGATATCAATAAAATATGAACCCAAAGGGTAAAAAAATTGTAAATAATTAATTGCTCACCAATTGAGTTTTCACTTGTAAAGCGATGTTATTAAAACTTGACACATGTACCTAAGTAATTTTAATGACACTTTTAAATAACAAAGGTCGATTTAATATCGGTATAAGGTTAATCTCACGACGTATAAAGATATAAAAGCCGTCAACTAAATGAATATTTCCGCAAATGAAATTACATAGATATAAACAGGCCTCTTTCGAGTAGTGACGGATTAGGAATACGCAGTGTGACCTTCAGATTCATCCTATAAGCGTCGTTATACTGCTTCTTTAGTCTAGCGGTTGAAGTATGCGACTGCCAATCAAGAGGTCTCAAAATCCCAGGTCGTGCCAAAAGTGTTATTGAGTTATTCTGATTAAGTAAATAGAGTTTGGAAGTTAGGGTCTGAACCGCCGTGCCCCGGAAAGCACGTAAAACTGTCAGTTCTGCGCCTGATCTCTCCCTGGTCGTGTCGGTTAACCGTCCCATCGGATTATGAGAGATGGAAGTCGCCACGCATCTACTCCTATTACATATATAAACATACTCATACATATATACACATATGTATGATCTATTGTTTTTCACTTTAACTTTAAATAAATATGGGTCGGAGACGATGTATTACATTTATAATCACGCGCAATGCGCTAGTAAGATATATGTAGCCTGTATAAATAATGCCTGGTAAATTTATCTTACAAGCTGGCCGTGGCTAATGTCACGAAACCGTCAGATGTCACCCAAATTACTATAGATCATAAAAATGCTAGAATATATTTAGAACAACCTGTTAAATAAATTTTCTCTTTCGTAACTTCTTAGGATATTTCAAGTCTTTCAAAATACGTAAGCACTGATACTATAAAACGAAAAGAAGTATAGATTAATAATTTTCTTCCAACTTTGTCAAACGAATTTCTTATTATCTTTTATCTAGTGATCCCAATTAATGTAGTCAACATATTTTTGTAATGAAATATCAAACATCATACATATCTCTTATTCTCCTTGATTAACCGATATCTATACAAATAAATTAAAATAAACTGTCTGTTTGCAAAAAAAAGTAACCGCTTTTTATTAAAGGCCTTATTTAAATTAAAATATCAATTTTGAAAATTTTTCTCTGTCTCTCTGGTTGTTCCAGCTAATCTTTGGAACGGCTTGACTGATTTTAACGAGACTTTCACTGGCAGACAGCTGATGATTTAAGGAGTAACTTAGACTACTTTTCTAGGCTAATTTATCCCCGCAGCGTTACCTGGAGTACCCGGCGTTACGGAGGTAATACCGCGGGGTTCAGCTAGTTTACAATAAAAGTCATTATCTTGTACTTGGTTCTGTTCGCCACTGTTTTAAGTAATTAATTTGTTGTAACCTTATCTATTTTAACCAACTTAATCCACACTTATATTATAAATGTGAAAATCACTCGTTCTGTCTATCTTGCTTTCTCGGCAAAACCGCAGCACCGATTTCAATGAAATTCGACATGGAGACACTTTCGTCTTGAGGAAGGACAACTACTGCAAGCTACTCTTTATTGTGATTAAAGACAATCACGCGGATGGAGCCGCGCGTAAAGCTAGTTATAAAATAAATAATATTCTAACTTTTTATTTTCTCAAAACATGTAGTCTATCTTGATAATATTTCGTTTATTTGAACTATGAAACATATTACAAACAAAGTTTAGGTTAATTTAATGTACCTAGGCTAATAAGCAATATTATTGTTAAAAGCAATATTTAGTAGACAGACTCTGACTGCATGGCCTAGTGGTTTAAGCGGTCGCCATGCCGCTCTCTACTACGCCAAGTGTTATGGATTCAAATTCCACATGGTACTACACTTTACGAAATTCATAAATTGTTGTTCTAAGTCTGAGTGTGCATTGTGTCTGTTCCATGTATGTCTGTAAAGGCCTCGCGACACAGGATGTTTTATGTTCTCCTAGCCGATTTTCTACACGGCGGCCAGTCACAATGTAAACCAGCAAATTACGCAGGAGATATTATAGTGCACAAGTGTGTGCACAAACACAGGTGCACTCTCTGTTCCCTCTCTCTCATAATCCGATGGGACGGTTAACCGATACGACCGGGGAGAGATTAGGCACAAGACAGCTTTACGTGCTTTTCGAGGCATAGCAACTTCCAAACTCCGAACTGTTACTAAGTATTTATATAATCAGAAAAACTCAATAACACTTTTGGCCCGACCCGGGATACGACCCCGAGACCTCTTGATTGGCAGTCGCATACGTTCAACTTTAAGTTTCATTCTGACACAGCAAAATGATGAAAGTTATTAAGTAACTAAAAATATCGTATCGTACTTAATTAATTATACTCTAGATCTTTAGAATATAATTAATCATTTTTCAGAAAGCTATATTAGGTTGGAATTATTTAACCTGCGGAGAAAATTTAAGACTGAAGCTTACACGTTAATTATTCTCACAAAAAGAATTCCAATTATGTTGAGCAGCCTTGAATGAATATTGTAATATAATAACTTACTTTTTATGCTTCCTTAGTCAAAAATCCGCTTACCCTATTTAATGGATAAACTTTAGGGAACCATAAGGCAACAGATTTTTAAGACCTTTAACTTTTGAAAATCAAATTTTGAGTAAAGTCGAGCGTGAAACAATAATAAAAGTTTTAATTGAGTAAAAGCCGAGGAACAGTGCTTCTTAAAAATGCAAAAATAAAGACCCAAAAAACCGTAGGAGAGCCACGTCTCAGTATGCACGGGCAATCTCGACTGCAGCGAAGCCACGGCCACACAGAAAACCAGCATGAAACAGCGCCTGCGCTTTGTTTCACCGACTGATTAAGGATATCAAAGGCCCATATCCCAACCACTCCCCCCGTCCCGCTCCCCAACCTCCAAAGGCTGGCCACGCACTTGTGAAGCCTCTGGTGTCACTTACCACCAGGCGATAAGACTGCATGTTTGCCCCCATGTTCCATTTAAGAAAAGGAACTACAATAATACTTATAATAATACCTAACATATTATTTCTGGTCGTTCTCGTCTTGCTAACGGCGAATATTTACACAGGCATAACCAAGTCAACAGCTTGTCCTTAATTACAAACTTGTGAATTCAGAGGTGCCATACTACAGGTATGTGCCCGACCCAGTTCTCGAGAATGGTCGTACTACGTTATATTGGGATCGATCTATTATTACAGACAGGACTGTTGTTGCCAATAATCCTGACATTGTGGTGATAGATCGATTAGAGCATCGCGCAATGATTGTCGACATCGCCGTTCCTCATGACGAGAATCTCGTGAAAGTTGAAGAAGAAAAAACAAATGAAATATTTGGAATTTATCTCCCGATATTGTCGATATGCGGAATGTAGATTCATGAGGTGATCATTGTTCCAATAGTTGTATCTGTTCATGGATTGATAGCCATGAGCCTCGACCAACATCTTAAGAGGCTCACGATAGATGGCTGGATCAAGGGTCTGATCAGAAGACAGTCCTCTTAGGCACGACACGTTTATGAGAAGGTTCCTGTCTTTGGAGTCTTAACCACCGGTTTCCTGGTACCTGTACCCGAGATCGGTGGTCTACTATATTTTATGTTTTTTTAATATATATTATTATTTATCATTTTATGTATTTAAAAATTTAATAGATAAATAGTAATAAAGAGAATAATATATAAAGCTTTTTGAGGTACTTACTTCTGTTTTTATTTACTTACCAACTGACCCACGCAACTTTTTCTGCGTCTCTTCACAATCATGCTTGGCTCCTATTGGTCTAAGCGTTATTTTAACCATCCTATATTGGGCATACCAGCGAAATCGGTTAGATAGTTTCGGAGTTCGTGGTGAGCAACACCGTGACACGAGAATCTTCTTATATACTTAATACTCGAAAGTAACTCTGAGTGTCTGTCAAGCATTGACAGCTAAAACACTGCATCGATTTTAATGAAATTTTGCATGGAGAAACTTTGATTCCCGAAAAAGGATATATGCTTCTTTCTATAGCGATAACCAACATACATGCGGACGGAGCCGCGGACAAAAGCAAGTTATATATAAAAAGTTACTATTCCAAATTGTAATACAAAACAAAGCTTATCACTAATATTAGTAGAGAAGCGAGGAGGCAAATTCGAAATAGAATTGCATGAAATCCGAAATTAGCATAAGTATGGTAAGGTAGGCTTACCGAAGATAATCACACTCCTGAATTCCTATGGTTTTGTCAGTCGATCGATCTGGAACGCCTCTAAGCCTAAGTTTAGAATGCTTATTTGTTATTTCTCAAAAACCAAAAAGGGTTATAGTATTCACAGGAAACTCAAATTTGACATAAGGGACATTGTTGCTTGTTTAATTAAATCCCAACGCTCTATAGAAGTTGATTAGTATAAGTTAAACTGTTTTTTTCTTTTCAATAAAATGTGGGTGTTGAGAATTTTGTTAAAATTTTAAGATACTACCTTGATATATATGTTAACACTTTTCATCACATGTAATATCCATATACGTTTATTTATTGATAGAAATAAATTTTATCCCGTCAATAGGTACAGATAATTTATTTTTCATGAAAGTATCCGACACACAGAATTAAAGCAGTGTAAATCAATCACTGATTAAAAATGAAAAATAATCTTGAAAGTTGCTAATAAAATTCTTTTATGAATATGAATCAAATATAAAAAAAAAATTAAAAGCCGTTGTATGTGAGGACTTCTAGCAGTATTTTTAAATTGATGAATTAAATGTCTGTGTGATTGCTTTTATTACTTTGAAGTAAGAATACGCGCATACTCATAAAACGCAAAAGAAATGTCAAAGACTTTTTTCTTTTGTAAATTCTTTCAAAAATAAATTTCTACCAAGAATTTCATTGCTAAATCATTGCAGCGATTCATTATTCTTGATTTGCGTGGCTGTGAGTAAAACTCTTGTTAATAATCTTTTTCAGTTCTATGCTATCTATCTTGTCAGTGTGAGATTAGTTATGTTTGCCTATAAAATCTGACTTCAGTTGCCTTGCGATTTTCTTTTTTCAAATTACACCAACGAATTTTGCTTTGAAACAAGTCAGAGCGAATACAGAAGATTTAGCTTACACTGTCATATTGTTACTCTAGTCAGACATCAAGATAGGAACTCATTATTGCACTCCAATCACAGAAAACCGGTGCGAAACAGCGCTTGGGCTGTGTTTCACCGAGTGAGTGAGTATACTGGAGGCCCATACCCCGAGCCCTCCCCTCTTTCCCTCCCCATTATATTCCATAAAAAAACACCAAGAAGTATGGTACAAAACAGTCTAAATATTTGTATTCAGAAGCAGTGCCAGGGGCTCACCCAGAAAACTAAAATGGAATAAACAATATTAGTAAGTCAATCAATCGTGGTCACCAAATGAAACCTTATTGATATTAAGAAATCATAAACATAAACAACCTTTAACAGTTCATTTTTGGACATAGGCCTCTCTTTAGAAAAGAAGTTTTGGCCTACTATACTACACTGACCATAAGTACTATGTTACCTGAGTAACTTATGCTAAATACTAAGAATTTATTTAATCAGTTGTAATGAGTATACATTTATTACGTTTTTGTTACTCGATACCAAAATTTTTTCCTTATAAAAATTCAGAACGTTTCACATAAAACATATGCTATGATAGATAGCATCTAGTCAGGATCATGACAAATGTTATTATATCTCGTTTTACCTGTCCCACAACGATTGACTGCATGTATGTAAGATCGTTTATTAAAGATAGTAATAGCTACCATCAAACAAACCGACAAAAGTTCAATGAACTTACGTCCTTGAAACAAAAGTTCTCAGGACTTTCTGCAGGTCTCTACTCTATTAACGTGTTCATTCATCTTTAGAGTATCAGATATAAGCGTCGAAACTGTCTCGCTTATCATCTCACGAGTAATACATGGCATTTGTTTTAGTCACAGACTTATCTCGTAACTTTATACCACACTCTTTTCAAACTATCTACTTATTAAACGCTGTATTTAATTAATATGTAGTCTATGATTTTACTCTTGTGTGTAATTATTTAGATTAACGTTGCTTATGATGTTAAGAGGTTAAGTGTGAAAATAAGAAACCTAGGCTTATGAAATACTAGCCAACCCGTGCCCACTTCGTTGGGTGTTTTGCGATGTGAATTTTTGGTTTAATCATAATAAAATATGACGTATGTCCTGAATATATATCTCCTGAATAGAGTCGCTTTCTGTTAGTAAAAGAATTTTCAGGATCGGATCAGTACTTCCGAAGATAACAACTTACAAATATACAAACATAGTTAGAAACTTTACCTCTTTATAATATTATAGTAAAGATTACATTTAATTGACACAGCTAAATTACTAAAGGCAATATTTATTGCGGAACTACCACTAATTCAAAGAATCATGCAATGCTATGTCACAAGTACATTGGAACCTTGCACTACGCATTAATTCAATAATAGGAATCATTTGTGTGATTTAAATTCAGTTTTAAATTTATTTTTTATAAGTTAAATATGTTAACTTTTTTCGCACAAATGACACATTAAATAATAATCTAGACGCACCCCGGACCACGGTGTGCTAACTTAAATAATAAAAGAAATTTATGATACACTTTCTACATTGTTTCACACAGTGAAACAGTTATAACGTACCTTTATTTATAATATCACTCGTAATTAAGCTTAAAGTAAACTCATCGCGTTACATTACCCTGCTAATTGCCAAATTAAAACCACAACGACTTATAAATGTGTGTTGTCATATAGAACCGTGGGAGACCCACGCTTCGGCATAAATGGGCCGCCTTGACGATAGCACGGCGTGATCACAGAAAACCGAAATAGCTCTTGCCCGTCCCACTCCCCATCCTCCAAAGGCCGGCAACGCACATGTGACGCCTCTGGTGCTGCAGGTGTCCATGGGCGGCGGTAAATGCTTACCATCGGGCGATACATCTACTTGTTTACCCGCTATTCCATTAAAAAACATACAGAGTAAAATTTTGTGAATACTAATTCTACTTCAAAAGTTTAATTTTCGTTCATTTATTCATAGAGATCATCAAATTAATATTAAGCTACAAAGTAGTTATGAAAATACATCGAAATATAATACTTATCCACTTTCCGAAGCTTTTAGGCTTTTTGGGTCATGACTTTAAAATATATTCGCTTAAATAACTCCGTCAGTCATTATCTCACGTATTTTACAATGATTTAGAGAATGTAAGACAATAAATATGTTGGAGATATTCAACATATGATGCAGATCCATCTCAATAAGCCGCCATAGGGTAAATCACCATACTGCATTATCCGCATTCGCAATGAATATGGTGATCAGTATCTGAGGATTCTTCTCATGCTTTCTATCAGTCAGAGTAGAGTCGCATTCGCACATTGAAAATTCATTAATATTTAAAATCCATGTGGTGACGGATTAAGAGTCCAAAGAATCACCCCTCCTGTTCACCCCATAAGTGTCTTAAGAGGTGGTAGTAAAATACGCGAACTTAAAACTAACCATATACCACGCACTGTCTTTATATCTTAGTATTATAGGCTCAATAGCCGAATCTTACAAAAGAATAAATAAATAAATATTTTTGAATATTTAACACACAAGGACATCTAATCTCAAATCAAGCAGAACTTGTATTATGGTCACTAGACAACTGATATAAATAAAATACATACATACTTTTTTTGTAAATATATACTATAAACAGCGTAACTCCGAAACACATATTTGCAAATCACACAAATGTTTGGTCCAACCCGGGAATCGAATCCGATACCTCAAGCACAGCAGTCGCATACGCTACCACTGCGCCACCGAGGCAGTCAAAAGAAAGGCCTATGTGTCCAGCTATAGATTGTTACAGTCTTTTGTAGATAATGATGATATTCATTAAAAATATTGCAAGGTGTTTGAATAATTGTTATTAGATTTCGTCAAAATTTTGTTTGTATTTATTGAATATTGAATATTGATCAACTGATCTCACGCGTTTAAAAAAATTGATCACTATCCTATGCTCATTGGCCTTTAGGGTTAAACATCTGTATACTTATTACAAATGAAAAGATGAAAATCGAAAGACAACCAGACATACTCTCATTGTAATTTCAAAGCCAAACACATATGTGGATAAAGCATGCAAGCATTCTTGATACATGTGACATTGAAACGAATAAGTGTCTATGACACGCGACACGCAAGTATCAATAATTGCAAAGTTCCAAACCTTTTTTTTTTACGTGTGTGAACCCCCTCGGGTCTTCGGACGGGGCGGTGTGTCGGAATCGAACCGACTAAAACCACACGGTGTGCCACTCTACGCCTGAGACGGGAGAGATCTGGGAACCGTATTCTTACGCCATCCGTACCCCTCCCAGCACTTGCCCGCACTGAAGCGGGCTCCGTCATCTGATGGTAAACTTTGAATCTAGGCGACGTACGGCACACGCGTAACGTCGCCCCCTCGCGGCTGGCTTGTGAAGCGGATGGGGGGGAAAACCCGTCCCGCCCATCCGCGGCCACATTCAGGGCGGCATGAGGCGCTGGTAGGCGGCGGATCGGGTCCGAGTGGAGATCGTCCTCCCGGGCCTTCTCCGCCGCCCGCTTCTGCGAGATGACTTCCTCGCAAAAGGTCGCGACAGCGCTAAAACTGCTCTCGCCGCCGGCCATGGAGCGTACGACGGCCGGCAGCGAGAGATCTCTTCCGATGACTGCAGTGAGGGCCCGACGCTGCGGGGCCCAAGCGGGGCACACCGACAGCGTGCGCTGGGCCGAGTCCTCACTCAGTCAGTCCGCAGTGGTGGCAGGCGGGACTCAATTCCCTCCCGGCGACTGAGTGCAGGTACTTCCCGAAGCAACCGTGCCCGGAAAGCACCTGCGTCAGTCAGAAGGAAAGGGTCCCGTACTGCCGCCCTGCCCACTCGAGGATGACGGGCTGGAGCGCCTCCACGGTGGCGAAGCCAGCACGTGGAGCCTCCAGCCGCGACGACCACCGAACCATAGTGGCTCGACGGGCGGCCTCACGCCACTCGCGTCCCTCTTCGGGCGGAGGGCGCATGCCACTCTCCGCCCGGAATTCAGCCACCCGTCGAAAACTTCGGCGAGCACTTCCGCCTCCAAATCCCACGGGGGTGTTCCGGCCAAGGCGCACGCCGCCTCGGTCGACATCGTGCGGTATCCGCGTAAGGTTCTGACCGCCAATACCCTCTGAGGGCGCCAGAGGCGCGCCTTATTCCGGGCGGTCAGAGCCGAGGGCCTGTAGGACCTTCTTTAACCTCTTCTAACTTTTCTTTATATTTCATACAAACAGACAGCAAAATCACTTTTTTATCGAAAGACAGATATAAATCAACATGAAATATTTAAAAGTAAATCTCTTAACGATACTAACTTTGAAACTTTCGCGTTTCATGATATACTAACTATTTTCACGGGAATTAACGCTATCACTTATTTAAAGGTTTACACGTATCTCTGATTTACCTGACGTTTCGACTAGGTTGTACTGGCCGCGGTCATAGGCTGACTGGGCATTAATTCCCGTGGTAATAATGATTTTCTCTTAACAATGTTAAGTACATTGAGTAAAGACACTAGATTTCAACAACAACAGTTTAAAGCAATTCAATTGTATTCCACAACTCAACAATTTTAAAGCGCGAGTGTCGGACACAAAACTAATGACTTGTTTCTTGTTATGCCTTTTGCAGACTATCGATTTCGGTCGACGTTAAATTCAGTAATATGAGCAGAATTTCACTAAAACTCCTCAAAATTATAATTATATCCTAATTGAACTTNGATCATACAAACATTTGGTCCGGCTCAGGAATCGAACCCGAGACCTTGCACAGCAGTCGCATTCGCTACCACTGCGCCACAGAGGCAGTTGAAAAAAGGTTGTTGACAGAGATAAATGATCGTAACATACCTCGGAAGGTCTCAATTTTCATATTGAAACAGTAAAAATGCTCGCTTCTTAAATAAAGTGTGTATTTTGGAATGATATTCTTATTACAAATATATTTGGATAAACTTTATTAAAATGCGGATTGAGAACTTGATAACTGAAGCAATTGGCTGAAAAAGTCCATTGAAAAATAATAAATAAGTTTATATTTGCTACTTAATCAAGTGATCATTCGCGGTACTCCGATAGATGTTTCAAATGTAAGCCCTTAACAACGTTTGTAGAGATATGAATATTAATTGTAATATTAACTAATACTCAAACATAATTAATTCGACAAGATTAATATTTGAGACTCTGCGACATTAGTTCTTGACACATAATGCTGAATATATTCACAAGATTAAATTAAATTGGATCAAATGTTTCCATGTATACGAGTATTATTGAATAAAGTAGCATTTAATTGATATGAGATTTGAGAGCATTGGTATACCTACATCTACTTATGTTTCAAGGATTACGTGTAATATTACATACATTAGAGTATTTCATTTAATTTTCGTGATATAATTCCAGTTATAAACAATACAGACCTGATTACAAACATTTACGCGTAACAATTGGCGGTGTTATCGCTTACTATAATGGAATGGAATATTCTATTTCTCGTTTCAACAGGCTTGTGACCGCTATCTACGGTCTTGACTACTATCAAGTATCTAACACATTACACTTAGGTATTTGAATCACAGACAAAATAGATATTGCCTGTAAGTTTGTGACAATCTCCTTAAAATAGATCTTAATTCAGCACAGAGACCAAAGTCTTTTGAAAAAACACAACATAAATCCTTGAAAAAGGTTATGCTAGACATATTTAATATTATGTTACTTTCTGAAAAAATATTTCTTATAATTAACAGTATTGTTTAATACATGAACGTTCCTCAGAAAGAAAACTAATTAGAAAACTAATAGACCAGATGACAACAGCAGTGAACAAACTAATTCTCCCGACGTGTTAAGCCCAGTGTGAGACACAAACCGCTAAGATTACACCGGTATATAAGTAAACAAAGCAAAACTTTGCCAGTAATGTTTGCCGAGCGTTTTATTTATTTCCTATCACAGAAATGGCTTAAGACAAAAGCTGATATTAAATCTTACTGACATTTTAAACACGTGTTTGTTTCTTGTTTATTGTAATAAAGCTAAATACTTTTTGCCATTGGCTCTGCCCACGTGTATGTCGGTTATCACAATAAATAATGGCATATGTTCTTATCCAAAAATCAAAGTATTTCCATTCCAAATTTCATTGAATTTGAAGCAGTGATTTAGGGTAACAGATAGACAGAGTTCCTTTTAAAATAATAATATAAGTATAGAATCCTTTTGCTTGATTTGTTTGAGGTTTTATTTGGAAAAAATCACTGTCGTTTCTGAATAATATGTTATTGTTTGAAGGAAAAATAAAATAGAAGGGAACTAACCATTAAAACCATCTGCATATAAAAATCTTAGGGTATTTATGCTACAGACTATAATAACTACTATTGAGCAATAACATACTACAGATAGAATACCGAAGATCAAAAAACATACCGACGAAATTCTAAAAGGTTCACCAAGCTACAATAAAAACTCGTATGGACATAAAAACGAAGTGGAAAACGTTATGTAAACATGATGAAATAGCGTTACATTCAAATGGGGACTCATCGGAATACGTTGTTAACATTTGAAGGTAAGCATATAAAGAGTCGATGTTGGCAACCCCCGAAATAATGGATCATAATGAAAATATATTATAGGGCCTGCCCTCGTAAACGAGTTCCACGGACTCTGATGTTATTCAAATAAACGTTATACTGATCGAACGTCGTCACGGAGTCCCAGAAACCGTAAAATTTATAGCACAGCTCATGCGAACATTGAAAAGCCAGTATTCACATCGCTCTTCTGACCAAATGTTTCTATTGAATAGTCTGAAGGTTGGTCATTTAAGTTTCTATGACATGTTTTCGCTCTTTATTAAGTATACCTTTTTTCGCTTTCTAATTTTAATTAGTATCAGCTACTCAGTTCGTAGATATCTTTTTATATATCTTCAAAATGTGACGTAGATAGCACTACGACTAAGCTGAGTCGACAGCATAATTACTAAAACAAGTTGTTCAGAAATGTAGAAAATATTTACGAAAAAAAAACGGTACGGCGTTTGTCGGGTCAGCCAGTATAATATAAATTATTATTTAAACTTTAATGGCATATTGAAATAATGGTATCAAAGTTATATATTGAAAATGAGCACCCAGTAGATTGGTTCGTAAGTGTAACAGGTATAATCGATCATGAGCAATCGCTACGGTGATCTATCAACCATGATCGCCCTAGCTAAGTTGCGCCATTAGCCCTATTACCTGTTACTATGGCTAACCATACTATATTGTTACTTCCAATTATAAAAGTATTTTTATACTTTCATCTACCACAAAACGTCATCTAGCTTCAAACTAAGCAGAGCTTATACTATGCCAGCCAAATTAACCCAAGATCCAAACCCGATACTTCATGCTCAGCAGTCGCATACGCTACGACTGCACCACAGAGGCAGTCAAAATTAGATGGAAAAGTTTAATGCCAACTCGTTTAAATAAAATACANTAAATATATCTTTCGTGTTTGATAACTTGGAAACTCGCCTTATGTGTCTTGATGAAAGAAAAAATCATAACTCTACTTTACTGCACTTGTCTCAACGAGAGGTCTACTTACAGTCGAATCAATAGACCAGATATTTTTACTGCACATTGCTTTGACATACATCATCATCACATTAATAACCTTTAACAGCTCATTGCTGTAAATAAGCTTCTCCTGAGAAAAGAGGTTTTAGTCTACTGTACCACGCTGGCCAGACGAGTTGCTATATGGTTTTTTTCAAGCGTCCCATCTCTTTGTAGTGATGTTATCCTGCGTGGTTTGCTCCTTCAAAACAAAAGAAGGATTCTCCGGTAAGACGAGGTGATCATTCCTGGCAGGCCACTGCCCAACGTTTGATATTGGAAAGTTTTATATATTTCAATAATCACGGGAACTTCTATTGCGCGATGCAGGATTGGTAGCTTCTTCGTACACTACGTTACTCCGTAGTTCTGTGTATCTTCGGTAGATGGCGTTGTAATATGTTTTTGTTGCCGCTGTATGTGGAAGTCGCCACACTCCCTTAGTCGGTTCTTACGATACCTTTGAGATAAATAGGGGTGACGACACTTCGTATTCTTAATCTGTTACCACATGGACATACTCAAATGTTTTGTGGTAACGTTATATTTAGTAAAATGTTCTGGCAACGTCATAAAATAGGCTTTGAACATTGAAGTACTGCCTAAATGTATTACGGCCAGAGTATAGCGTGACGCATAATTATATGCAATGAAGTCACACATTAAGTGCAATCAAAATCGGGTAATGAAACTAAATTGTTTCCAGCACGAATGGACCGGCTCGATGGAGGCGGAACTATCGTCGTACTATGCTGCATTGTTGCATTGTCTCCATTCGCAATGTGTAGTGTGATCACCACTTTTGGATTCTGTTTATGCTTTTCATCAGGCAGTGTAGAATCATTTTGGCAGAGTCAGATGCTTTAATCTAAAGTAATAATATTTATTATGCGACTGTCCAAAAACACAAAATTACTAACCTTTCAATATTCATATATCTTTGTGAAAATCCATTTTTCAATTGATTTACAATATTGCATGTGAATTACAGAATTCCTGGTATTTACAATATTATCAACTATTCGAATACGAATCATTAAATATTTGTGTTTGATACAAAAAAATAATTATTTTTTCGAAAAATTATCTGAATTTATAGTGTCTGTTATAACCATTAGTTAGTTATTTTAATTCCAAGAAACACTTTCGGATAGACGCCATTAAATAAAATATTATTTCTTTGAAAATCTATGAAGAAGTCTCTGTAATTTACTTAAATGTATAAATACTATTTTAAATAACATATAAAAGGCTAAAAAACTGAAACCCGAACCCGTAAATACCTTCGATTAAATTATATAGTCTATGTCACCAGGGTCATTATTACAAATTGAATGATATCTCATACATTTAAATCGATTCAGTAGTTGACACTACGGTGAACCTACGGTACCTTTTGATTTCGCCGTCTAAGTGAAAAAAATTGTAGACAAAACTCTGAAGTCATACGTGAAATCAGAATTTAATAACTTGTGCAAACTGTGCACTAACGACTTGGAACTTTTAACACTTGTGTGGCACACACGAACACAAAGGTGCTTAAATCTAAAGTTTCAGTAATTTACCAGGCACACACCTAACCTTAGATTTTATATATTCAATTTTTTTGATATTTTCCTTCGGACATCTAACACACAACGCCATCTAGTCCCAAACTAAGCAGAGCTTTTATTTTAAGCACTAGTCAACAAACTGTTTTTAGTACCTCAGAACTCCGATACTTCTCTGTGAATTAGAAAAAATCCTGTTAGCAATTACTACGCAAATACATAATTGTATTGCAATTAGTTTTTTAAATTTATGCAAATGCATTTCAAATTCTGGTATATTAAATGATTTTATTTAAATTAAATAGTATTTACAAGCAAATACTATATATTATATTAATAAACTAAAAAAGGATAAAATTGATAAGACAATCTAAAATTCAATCTTGGACTTTAAAATAGTAAAATATTTTGATAAATTTCATAAGTTAAGATAAAGATATTTCTTAAAATAAATGT
Organism: Hyphantria cunea; assembly: GCA_003709505.1. Lineage (NCBI taxonomy): Eukaryota > Metazoa > Arthropoda > Insecta > Lepidoptera > Erebidae > Hyphantria > Hyphantria cunea. The sequence continues at coordinate 64,004 of PKRV01000861.1, read as the reverse complement.
TCTCTTATATTAATTTCAAAATATTTGTATAATTTAGAAATACACTCTGTGAAATCTTAAGAAATTACTGCATTATTCTAAAGATATTTAATTTAATCATTGCCATTTATAGTCAGATTTTAGTTCTTGATTGAAGATAGTAAAAAGAATTTGGCTAGCGTAAAAGGTAAGTCACAGTTTTGAACTTGGAATATATTAAAATATTTACGAGGCGTTGTTTTACTTTTACAACAACAACAGCGGGTAACGTCGCGGGGCGAAGTTACTTCTTATATATATCAGCTGTCCACCAGTGAAAGTCCTTTCAAAATCGATGCCGTCATTCCAAAGACAAGCCGGAAGAAAAAGACAAACAGATTTTCTTTTGATGTACGTAAATAAAAAAAGCCTTGTAATTCTCTAAAACAAAGTTTAACATATATGAAAATTTGAAAAGTAATTAAATGTTATATTTTTAGTGAACCCCTGAGGTAAAGGCCTCCTCCAGAGAGTACCAGGAATTCCTGTTTTTCGCTACTTCTAGCCAATTTGGTCCAACTATGTGCGAGATTTCGTATTCCCAACGATTGTGTGGTCTTCCGCGTTTGCGTTTCCCGAGCAGTCCTTTCCAGTATGTTAGTTTTTTTGCCTTTCTATTGTTTTGCAGTCTTGAAACATGGCCTGCCCATTTCCATTTACGTTTTTGTGCGTGCGTGTGGGTCAATTACTTTGGAGGACGATTTGATGTACGTAACGTACATATTTTTATAAGCAGTTAAGGAAAAGCTGTTAATTTAAAATTACGAACACATTCTTCAATTTTATTGATTTGTTTAATCATCATCATGTGATTCCATTGCTACAAGTGACCGTGTATACACAATTTTATTGTTTGTGTAAAACAATTAAATTGTGGGATATACATAACTTGTCCTGACTATACGTACTAAAATATATGTATTTAGATGTTTACAAATATGTTTAGAAGGTGTGTATTCATCTTCTTGCTAACCTTTATTATTCTCAATATTGTTAGAGGTCAGTTACTAATACAACCGGTTTTACCTAAATTTTAGTTTTTTCACGGAGCGATTTGCACAAGCATTAATAAAAAATAAATATTTTATATAGAATTCGAAGATTGAAAGCAGTCAGTATAGCCAAAATTACTCTACTCTTCCTGATGGAAGGCATAAACGGAATCCAACAGTGGTCTCCGGTCTCGCGTTCATCAACGAAACACGACAGCACGAATGCCCTCATTTTAGGTTGCTGGTTGGTGCGAGAGCCAATCGCTCCAATCCAGCCTTCTCTTTTAAGAATGTCTAAGAAGGTTTTTGGCATTACTTGGGTATCGAACCCGAGACCTATCGATAGTGATATGATAAATTCCAAACCAACTCTTTCCAAATCTAACTGTTCCCCTTTACAGTTAAATACTGAACCGATTTTTATGAATTACGGTTTACAGATAAATTGGACCTTGGAGATGGACATAGACAAAGATAGTACGTATATATTTATGACAAGAATGGTAAAAAGAAACCTATATATTTATATCGACAACACTCTAGCTTGTCTTAACAAAAATTTGTTATATTATATTTTATTACCAGCTGACTTGGCTAACGTTGTGTAGTTATAAAAATAGATATTTAGGGGTGGGTCACACTTATCATTTAAGTGTATGAAAAATAGATGCTGGCCAATTCTGACTTGCCCGATATGCACAAAAAATTTCATAAAAATCGGTCCAACTGTTTTGGAGGAGTTTGTAACAAACAACACGACACGAGAATTTTATATATTAGATTATTTTTAATCATGAGAACAACTCGTCATGGTACAATTTTGTAACTAAAATATTCAACATACCTAATCTTTTGTTCGCTTAAAGTTTTATTGGTATGGCTGACATATAACTGAAGATATATAACTTGTAAAAATAGCTACCATCTCTTTGTATTCAGACATTCGAAGAAATACAGTGAGCATATTTTTTACTGGTATTGTATTATTTTACTCATATTAGTATTATTTTAACTTCCTTTAGAATAACCAAGCAGTCTGGCGTAAACTTATTGCTTTTGAGTTTTATTTCTAAGACAGGTTTTATGTATATATTCCAGGTTTTTAAAACATCCAAGGCTCTTATTGGCCTGAGCATAATTTTTATAGCCTTTTACTTTTATTGATTAATATGCCATCTATATTTATGTATTGGAAATAGGGTATTAAAATATATCGTTTTGCTTGTCTATCGATCTTTCAATAAAAATCAGTCTCGTGTCATATTTAAATTGAGCTCGTTTTCCTAAATATCTGTACATTCTTTACTAATATTATAAAGAGGAAAGATTTGATTGTTGGTTTGTTTGATTGTTTGAAGCTTAGGCAACTGCCTCAGTGGCGCAGTGGTAGCGTATGCGTCTCCTGTGCTTGAGGTCTCGGGTTCGACTACCGGGTTGGACGAACTGTTTGTAGGATCTGCATATATTTTTTCAGAGTTTTGGTGTTTTCTATATGTAATATATACTTATGTATTTAAAAAACATCATATCACTTGTCTCGTATCCATATAACAAGCCCTGCTTAGTTTGGGACAAGATGGCGTTGTAAGTTAGTGTGTATGTTCAAAATATTTAATTATAATTTAGAAAAAAACTGTTTAAAAACACTGTATAAAGTAACTAAATAAACTGAGGCATTCAGTTCTTCAAAAGATTATCTCAATTTGAAGAAAATATATCAATTAAAAGGCTTCAATTACTCACATACATATTTTGATACCTTTGCTCCATAATATCATAAAATTAAAAAAAAAACAGTTGCAGTATACCGACTACCCTACTCAATGATTCTGTACGTTGCCTAAGCTTGCATCGTTTACTTTGACTGCAACATATTCAAACGATCAACATCTATTGGCAGTATCTAGTGAGCCGTATTGAACAATGTAGTGTACGAGACGTAAGGACCCCGGTAGAATATATTCTGATATTCTGAGATCGATCATGTATCTTAATCTGGCAGTATTAACTTGAGCTCAAACGTATCAGGCCTGGACACTTGGATACCAATTTGTAACAGTTCAATGGACTAGACATAAACACAATTCAGAAAGAAATATACGAACAGTGGTAGTGTATTTAACTGCGGTGCTTAACTAAAAGTGAAGCATAAAACTATTTAAACCAGAATTGTAGGCTGAAGATATGTTAATGAATTACTGTTAGTATGGATCTTCAACTAACTCGTTTAAATATCAAAAACAAACGAGCTTCCAAAGAGTTCCATACTATTGTTACTAAATAAACGACGCTTTACCAAACAGAAAGGGGACCGTAGTAGTACCGTCAGTAGGGGACGTAACGAAATGAAAATAATGTTTTGGCGGGTTAACGTAGCGTAGTGGGTTGACGTAAGGAATCTATTTGTACCAAATAAAGGTATTAAGAATACTTCAGGCTAGATAAAGTAATATATATTACACGATATATATCCAGATTTAAAAATTTGAACAAAAATATACGTCTTGAACAGCTTTATAAACTTGAATTAGGAATGGATTGATTCCCCATTATTTATTATGTATTATAATCAACCAATCGCCGTCCATTACTCTACAAACATCTTTTTTTAATGTGTTGTATACCCCTCGGGCCTTCACCCCACCGGGGTTTGCAGCGGGGCGGGGTGTCGGAATCGAACCGACTAAAACCACGCGGTGTGCCACTCTGCGCCTGAGACGGGAGGGATCCGGGAACCGCTTTCTTACGCCATCCGGACCACTCCCAGCGCCTGCCCGCACAGAAGCGGGCACCGTCTGCTGTTTAAGCTCTCAAATTAGGCGACGTAACGCTCTACGAAGATCTACCCCAAGGAGCGCTTACTGTTTCAGTCTATATTTTTACCTATAACATCACAAAAACTAAAATCGTTTGGGTAAACATAGATTTTCTATGTGTTTAACTTTCAGAGAGAATTACGTTAAAAACTAACTAACTATCTATCATATTTAGTGGTCTCCTAAAACTAAATTAATTTCATATGAACATAATATCCCCGACTATAATGAAGATCTCCAAATATATCGGAAATCCCAAATATACTGCTTGTTATTCAGGGAACATCAGTATTCGCTACATAATTTGACTTACCTCCGAATCTCCGTGGAGTATAGACGTGCGCTAGTTATATCTCACATTTGTTGTTTTCATTCATATATGGGAAATTAACAAAGTTTTATCAACTTGATTGCCACATAATATCATAATTCAAATCAGGAACACAATAACTGCAAGTCATAATTCACCTGACACCACAGTGACTGGTTGGAAGCATCCAAAGCAACTACCCACATTACCAGGTAGGATTCATATTGTTGTTAAATCACCAAGCAATTTATTGCCCTGTGCTCGTAAAAATAAGGACAAAGATTCGAATACTTTAACCAAACAGCACATGGGTCAACTTAGAGTGGCCGCTACGAAACTTGTATGAAATCGTCGATCGATGGCCAGATTGCTGACCCCTGCATATTGTATTAAATAATTATTGGAGTTGCTGATATACTGGTGCTAATAAAACCTAAATATTTTACCAAACGTTAATATGCCGCTACGTCACTCGTCGCAACAACAGTCTGCTACTGTCTCTAGTGATCCAACGTTCAGTTTCACACCGAAAATAGATGATTCCGACACTCCCCCGGAACGAAGTGGTAGAAGAAATAGCAATGTGCGTGCGAAGAGAAGACGTGAACAGGATGATGAAATTAAGGATTTAAAAACTGAAATGCGAGAACTTTTTTCTAAATTATCAACTTCGGCGGAACAGCAATTCCAAGTTATTAAGCAGCAAAATATTGATTTGCAGGAGAGTCTTCAATTTATGTCGGATAAATACGACGATATTCTTATAAAAGTTCAACAGATTGAGGAGGAGAGGGTAGAATTCAAACACAAAATAGAATTCCTTGAAAATAAAATTGAGAGTTTTGAGCGCAAGTTTAAATCGACGGGACTGGAGATACGTAATTTACCAAGAACATCTGATAATATTAAGATACCTGAATCTAAGCAGGACATGTGTATCTTAGTCAAATCTTTGGCGAAGGCTGTTGGAGAAACACTGTTAGACGACAAAATTAGGGACACATACAGAATTAACTCGAGCAAAGAACAAAATAAACCACTTATAGTGGAACTTAATAGCATTTTGGTGAAGGAAAAAATGTTGACAGCAATAAAATCATTCAATAGTGACAAGCCGAAGGGAGAAAAACTAAATACAACCCATCTCAATGTCACGGGACCACCTAGACCAGTGTACGTCGCGGAAACTTTGACCTCCAAAACACAAAAGCTGTTTCACTCGGCTCGAGAACTGTCCAAAGTGACTGGGTATGCCTTTTGCTGGACTTCTAAAGGAGTCGTATATATGCGTAAAGCGCCGGGTCTGCCTCAATTACGCATAAATTCCGAAGCAGACTTACAGAAAATCAAAAACGTTATTTGACTAGTATTAATACTCTGTATGAATCTTTGCATGTTTTATGGTCTACTTTTATATGTGTTTCCATTGTTTTATAATAATTATGTTACACATTTTAACTTTTTTTGTAATATGTTTTATATAAAGTTTGAATTAATTATAAAGATGCCTTACGAATTATACACTAAACACGAATATACCAGTCACGTCAGATTTAAATATTTCACCCTGAANCATCTACGAACGAGTTTTTGTCGCATTTGCAACGCGATGCCAACGCGCTACAGCATCGCGACTATGTCACGGTCATGCAAATGCGCGACCGTGTCGGACGACATCGAGGGAGGAGGGAGGCTTCATTGCTGTCGCTCCGGCTGCTTATGTAAAAGCAGTTCTAAAGACTAATCTTGCCTCAACGGAGTTCATCTTGCAACTGTAGCGATCGCATTCATTTTTGAGCAGTTACTTTATCGCGTTTGCAGCGCGTCAAAAGCGCAACAGTATCGCGTTTGCATCGCCACTGAATCATGGTTATGTCGGCTAGTTGGCATGGTTTCGGTACGATGCTCGACAGCATTGTTACTGCATCGTTGCAAAAAGTCGTCGTGGACGGGGGCCCTGAAGCTTAAAGCGAATGCGCAAATAAACAAATCATTTATTCATTCGGTTCTCACTCTAGGTATATAGCGTTTTTTTANGTGGTTCGCCCCCACACACCCCAAACATAAATTGTTTTGAAGAAAATCTTTCATCACTTTTAATATAATATAACTGAAATAATAACTGCCTAAAAAATTGCGAAATAATGAAATGTGGCTCCAGAATCAGTAGTCTGGTTACACCTTAGGAGATTTTTCTAATAGTTATCAAATCCTACGTGTGGTAAACTTCGGTATGAGAAGTACACCAGTTCCGGGTACTTCTGAACTCTTCTTACTTTAAAAAATTAAGAATGTTTTCCTTGAGCATGTGTACCTATTCTTGTCATTCATGTTTGGGTTATAATCGTATATAAGATTTCGTTGAGCATAACTTTTTAAGAAGTTAAAATTAGAAGAGGCGCTGACATGCAGCCGCTTACCCAATTTTCGTGATATCATCCTCTTTGATTTCAATTTCTTAACTGAAGTTGAATCCATAAAAACTTTTACTATTTTATTTTGCTCCTTTAAATTTTAGTCCATAATTTTGCTGTCAATACCAGACCACAATTCAATAACTCAAATTCCATAAGTAAGTTCGGTCATTCAATTCCCAGCACTTTTGAAAATATGACATAAACGTCCTTATAACTACAACAGTCGTAACTCGTGGGTATTTAGAAGGGAAAGCTCTTTAACTAGTAGCAAACAATTACTGCTCACCACGTCCTCGGCAGCCTTCACTCCCTGGCGTGTAACCCGTAATACATTACAATTTGCACAACTCGACTCATACGGAATACGCCTATCAAAGTTAAACCGCACAACTTGATAGTAATGAATGAAGACTTTGTAAACTAATTTGCCGCTACACCGCAATGACAGCCCTCCTTAAAACTATTAATATTACCGAGTACGTAACTTGTACGAGCGATATTCCGTGACTGGACTACAGCAATAGTTTACCAAATACATGTTATAGGTGTAATATTTGTTTGCTTAGGCTTATTTTTTCAGGAGGTATCATGATGGACTCAAGATCAAATACTCTTATAGTACATAGTAATTCAAATCAGATTGTTTTTATAAAATTATTTATTTATTATTATTTATATGATTAAAAATCTCGGGTGACTCGTTACTGAATAGTCGAGTCATACTATGCTTGATACTTTAATAAGATAAATAGATTATTATCAACTTTCTGTAAAATATTCCGTCTTACTACTTACTTCAATCTGCTAGGACATCTAATATTTTCTGATAATTATACTAAAGGAAGTTTCAACAACATACTATTCACAATTTTCAATATCTGCACTTAAGTCCATTTAAATGAGTCGACTATAATCTACATAGTAACAGTACAAAATACTCATGCACCAGTATAAACTAATAAAGGCACATACACTAGTACGTTTTGAATTACGCCGAGCTGATCTCAAAGGGTAATTCAATTCAGTGCAGTTGCAGGCTGTCTGCTTGGGTCATATAACTTCACACTAATGAATGACAACTTCACGCCTGATGCGATAGAGCTCTTTGCGACTAATGAAATTGCACTCCGGTTACGTCAAAAGTGAAATGTATTTCACGCTAGTTTTCAACTGCCGAAGTAACCTTTTTAGGTAGTCTCGTGGTTGGGACGATGAAATATGTACAGACCGTATGTTCTCTATTTAGTTAATGGACTTTGAGCGATTTTTAGCATCCACATGTTGATGTGTTTATTTTTTCAGACTCAATGACCAAAGCAAAACTAGCTTGCGTATTATTGTGTTCGAAAAAATATAATACTTAAGATTGTCATGAGATTACGGATTGTTAAATCGCTTACTATTCTGTTTACTTTGTAATAAGTACTGATAAATACGCGTATGTACCTCTAAAAAGTTGCCTATCAGTTTATTATTTAAAATTATTACTCCTACTTCTACTTATGGACCAGTCGAACCGTAAGTGTCCACGTTTCGGCTCCGTATGTCATAACGAGTACGACGCACTGATTAAAGACTTTCGTCTTTAGGCACTGTGGAATCGACGATGAAAAGACCCAAGCGTAAGAAGAAACCTTTCGTAGCGTTTACACCCACAATATTGTAAAACCTTATTTCTAAACTTGTAAAGTACTTATTACGTTTTATTTCACAGGTATGAATCTTTAAATATTTCATGAACATTCTGACATAACGTGCCAGCAACACCGCGGTAATTGACAGCAGCTTCACACAAATTGAGTTTAGTGAAAAATACTTATCATTTTATATCTCGATCTGAATATAAACTTCTTGTAGTATTTTGGTAGAAAACCTACCTACTGGTATACACACTTCAATTCGTAACATACTACAAGTAAGACAATTTAAATTATTAAAAGAAGTTTAAGTCAGTATTCTTAAGTTTCAGTTTTTTTAAATGCGTGTCTGATTTATTTATTAATACATACTTATATATCAAGAAATCAAAATAATAAGAAATAGATTAATTTGTATTTAATAAAAAAACAGAAACTAAGTAATAGTTAATAACAAAAAAACTCATTCTAAAACATTTCATAAAATGAAATCTCGCACGATGCGTGATTATAACGATGCAAACAGAATAAGGAGAAGTATTGAAGATATTCTGTTTCTTTTTAAACCAGCTGACAAAACTAAAAGGAAGTAAAAATTATTTCAACAAATTTTGAATTACTTAAGACTATAATAATATTAAGTTTTATATGCAGGCAAATCTGTGTAATAAAAATTCTTCTTTCTTCAGTCAAGTAATAGTAGGTCAAAACCTCCTTTTTAATGCCTATATTCACAATGAACTTTTAAATGCTATTGCTAAATACTTAAACATTAATAAACATGATTTAACAGAAATAAATAATGCCTTAACTTTGAAATGCGGGTATGAATAAATAGCTTTCTTTTCACCAAATGTGTAACTGATATACATGCAGTATTTTTAAAAGTATTCTCAATTGAGAAAAAAATAAAATTTGAAGGAGAAACGGACCGTAAAATGTATCACCCACTCTGAAAGCTGGAATAGAGTGAATCTGCTCGATTTTAAATGAAAAGTAAGGATTAGGCTTTAAATTTGCATGCAGCGCGTCGATGGTAAATTATCGGGGTGTTTGGCGAAAAGCCAGCCGACATTTACCAGCCGTATTAAGGACATCGAATGCTCTGTTACCGAAGAGCACGCGCGTGACTCTCATCTGAATTTCGTAAAATGATAGTAAACTGGGTCGGCCAGTATCTCCAAAAATCTTGTAGAGTAAAATAACATTCACTTTAACTTGTAAACTAAAGAAGACAAAAAATTAAAAGGGTACACAAAACCGGTACCAGTATCAACCAGGACAAAACGGTAAATTTTAAAAAACTTCAATTGCGCAATAAAGGATCAGTTGCTGAAATTTTGTTCCAATCATAAACGCTAGATGGTATGGAAACATGACAGTCAATTCGCAGTAGCCTCCTAAATGAATGAACTAAACAGTGTGATATCTCTATCCTGTATGATTTGTCAACAATTATATTTTCTATTGAAAAGTGAAAATCAAGTTTTTTTTTATGTTGTGAGTCTCTAGTGATCTAAATACCTTTCAAATTCGTAACAGAGCGTGGTTAGATTAATCTACAAAAGATTTGGCACATTTAGAAACAAACTATTATGCCAAAAGTATAATAAATATATCCTCACAGATGAAAGATGGCGCTACAGTTTACCTAAATGTATATGATTACAAGTAATATCAGAAGCCTCAACTCAATTATGTACTTTTTATGCAGTTCAGTCGTTTGTTGTTAGTTATTTCTGATGATTTTGAGGACATAAACTCAGATTAGAATCGTGACTTGGCTTTGCCATAGTTCATCGATAGTCTAATGCAACAAAAAGGCAACACAATATAGCAGTTTTGTTCCGTTCAAGTAGTCAATTGTTTGTTGNAATATAGAAAGTATATCACACGTAAACAAAATGCATAGTTTGTGCGTAATTCATTTAAACGATATTGATTTAATTTTAAAAATCTCTACCTATCCTTGTCTAAACTAATAATCATGCTCTGAATATAAGTTAACCTATTACTAACTACAGCCACACACTGAACAGCCTTGTAAGAATATTTTATATTCTTCGCAACTTTAAAAAATTTGAACAGTTCATCACAAAGTCCTATAATTTCATTTAATACCCCAGCTGGAGTCCCTAATACACGTAAGTGAAGTGAGTCTAATTTAATAATAAACCAATATCATGAAATAGACAACAGTGCCACCACATTCATAGTAGAGGCTAATTTATAACAGGGGACCTACCATGTGTATTAATAATATATATTCTAACTACTGTAGTAACACAATTCTTGTTTTCCTTTTTTGCCGGCCACTGGGAAGCCAAAACAAAAGATATTGTTCTTGGCAGTGTGGTGACTTCCACATACAGCGTCAATATAAAAATATGTGACAGCGCCATCTACCGAAGAAACATCGAACTACGGAGTAACGAAGAAAACTAAGGAACTACCAATCCTAAATCGCGCAATAGAAGTTCTCGCGCCGATTAACATATATACAACTTCCCAACATCAACCCTTGGGCAGTGGCCCGCCAGGCATGATCACCTCGCCTGGTCGGAGGATCCTCCCTTTGAGTTGGAGGAACATGTGACCCGTTCCTCCACAGGCAGTATATATATGTTAGCGTAGCACCTAAACTACTAGATGGATTTTAACGAATAAGGAGTGAATGAGTAATAATAATGGCCAAAGTGAGATAAGCTATTTAAATGTTATCTAAAGTTTTTACATTTTCTTGTTATAGTTTTTAAACTTTTTCTTGTTACATTAAAAACAAAAGTAGTAATAGCTTTTAATATATATATTCATATATTTTCTGTGATTTCTATTTTGGGATAAATAGTACTTGCATAGTAATTTTTTTTCCCCCTCTTACAGAAGACCTACCCGAAATGACAGCATTCATGCTATAGTATCTCATTGGTGAGTGCGAGACCGGAGGCCTAATGATGTAGAAACATCTCAATAGGCCACCTTAGTGTAGGTCACTATACTCCATTGTTGCGTCTGCGTTCCCAATGAGTATGGTGACCATTGTCCTTGAATACATTGTTATTCACTGTTCATACTTTCCATCAGGCAGACGTTATTACTCCTGAATAATGAACAAAATGCGCTAATTGGTTATGTTTTAACAAGATGACTTTGTGGTCTGTAGGTTTACACAATAAGCTACAACAGTAACAGTAAACACTCATGGTACACAAATTTAAATTAACTTACACACTTAGTGTGTGTGTGTATATATATATATATATATATATATATATATATATATATATANATATATATATATATATATATATATATATACAATTCATGGCGTCGTATCGAAGCAGTCTCAATATTCCCAACGGTTAGTGAATGCGCCCCATGTTGGATCCGAGCCAGATAACATTGCTTATTCCAACAAATTGTAGATTAAGTAAGACTTGGCCGCGACCTGTCATTAATTTACCAAAACATAGCGTTGTTGATGTGAAAATATCTATATAAATAAAAATGAAACTCCCAAATATATGTATGCGCATAACTTCCGATCGACGGCACCAAATTGGATTATTCTTTTTTCTATGTGTTCATTATTGTAGGGACAAGGTTTGTATAGAAGAAAATCGGAAAAGATTTTTTTTGTGTGCGACTGTGTACACTACTAAAAGAAAAATAAGGCGATAAGAAGTTCCCCAGCTCAGACAATTTTGAATAAAATTCCACTTAAGTGGATAGATATGTAAATGAACGTTCATTGTTCACAGTTAAATAAATAAATAAATATTTTGGACATCTAACACACAACGCCATCTAGTCCCAAGCTAAGCAGAGCTTGTGTTATGGGTACTAGACAACTGATATAAATACAAATATACTTTTTTTTAAAACACATAGATATTATACATGGTAAACACCCAAACTCCGAAACAAATACTTATAGATCATACAAACATTTGGTCCGACCCGGATATCGAAACCGAGACCTCAAGCACAGTAGTCGCATATGCAACCACTGTGCCACCGAGGTACGTAAAGTTTATTATTACTGTACACACATTAACAGTCTATAACAGTCCACAGCTGAACATAGGCCTCTTCTCGGAAGGGAGGACTTGTGTCACAGCGCCGGGGGCGAATTTCCATGAGGCTTCGTGCCTGACCACCAGTGGAGTCTCTCTGGTGGTCGGGCGTATCAAGACGCTGTTCACGGGGGCCCTAGATATAACGGAGGCCCTGCTGTTCCATGGGCCCCGTCGTGGGCCCCTCGGCGCCTTTATAGTGGTAAACTCGGTCCTCGTACCGGTTCGGGCCCAAGTGATATCTGGGCCTGATCCTCGCCGGTAGGTGGCTCCTCGACGACCAATTTCGGAGAAAGCTGACGTTTTGCCCTGCTTGGGTACCGCAGCGTCGGGCCCTCACTGCAGTCATCGGAGGAGATCTCTCGCTATCGGCTGTCGTACGCTCTATGGCCGGTAGCTAGAGCAGTTTTACCGCGCTCGCGACCTTCTGCGAGGAAATCATCTCGCAGATGGTCGCGAGCGCGGTAAAACTGAAGGCGGTGGAGAAGGCCCGGTAGGCTGACCTCCACTCGGACCGGATTCGCCGCCGGCGAACCGGGCGGCAGAAGCGCGTCTATCAGCGCCTCATGCCGCCCTAAGTGTGGCCGCGGATAGTCGGGACAGGTATTCCCCTCCATCCGCTTCAGAGGCCAGCCGCGAGGAGGTGACGTACGCGTGTGCCATACGTCGCCTAAATTGAGAGAGTTTACCAGCAGACTGTGCCCGCTTCCGTGCGGGCAGGCGCTGGGAGGGGTCCGGATGGCATAAGAAAGCGGTTCCCAGATCCCTTCCGTCTCAGGCGCAGATTGGGACACCGTGTGGTTTTAGTCGGTTCGATTCCAACACACCGCCCCGCCGCAAACCCTGGTAGGGTGAAGGCATGAGCATGAGGCATCCACACATAAAAAAGACAGTGGTGGTTGTCCTTCTCTTTTTTTGTATAATTTACTGCCTTAGCGGCTCTTACGATATCCATGAGATCAATAGGCGTATATCATACATGTATAGGTAAATTATTTTAAATGTATACAAGTTACATAGGTCTTGGAGGGCAGAGGAGACCAAGTTAATTACGAAGCGACAGTAGTAGTTAATGTACAGATAATTTCAGAAATATCCATATGAATAGGCAATACCTTCTCAGATATTTTTATAGCCTATCATTAAGTAACATTAGACCGAATAAATCGTTTTCCTAATAGTTCTAAAAAGATTTATTATGACAGGAAAGCTCGTGTAAAGGTCAAGATAGTATTGTGTTTCAAAGACAATTACTTGAGCTTTATAAACAGTAATTAAGACTCGATGAACAATATCAGGTAAATTTATTTAAAGTATAAGGGAAATTCTTAGAATGAATCTGAAGAATAGCTACCTGTCTTACTGATCTGTTCAATCGCAAAACAGATACATGACATAAATGTTTTTGACTTACTGTAATATTTAGGTCAATTTCACCAGTTTCTGATACAGTTTCAGATAGCAATAAATAGAGTTATATATCAGAACTATATTTACAAGACAGAAATTGCTAGTAAATATATATACCAACATGAATCTACTTAGCCTGGTGGAAAGCTAGAGAATAATCCAAGAGTGATGGTCACCATCCTCATTGTGAATGCGGACAATGCAGTATGGCGACCCACACAGTGGCAGCCTAATGAGATGCTTTTTCACGGCTTGCTTGAAGGACTCGGGATCATAAAGAGAGAAAAAGCAGGAGGAAAAGGAAGGGGCGAACCGATCAGACATTATATATGTTTATCCAAGACTTGTGAAACCAAACTCTGAGGTTATTTAATGAATAAGTTGAAGTTATCAATCACTTATTTTATCAATAAGTTGGGAAATATATCCACAGTCTTATTTCCTACCCGAGACTATCTTTTATCCAAGCTCTCTAACCTTATCCGTTTTACTTAGTCCAATTACCCCCTCACTTTATTCTGTCCAAAAAAGATAACATTTCCAAGCAGTGTTGTCGTCGCGCAGACGGCCAGTCATAAAGGAAACCCTTTTCAATGTTTACACATTACGCCGACCCCAAAATAAAATTGAGGAAAGGGCCGGCAAACTAAAAAGGAAGCATACATTTCCATTGAATATTAGGCATACAGTAAATTGGTTAAAAAGCCATGTTACAATAAAACACTAAATATATAAATTTGTTTGAATCTAGTGCAAGCCATAATGAATGCAGATAAAATAACAATGTAGCATGGTGACCCACACTATGACGGCCTATTGAGATGTGTCTCCATCATTTGTGGTTGTAGGGAACAACCTCGCGTGAAACCTAGCGTATGATGTGAGTGTCGTCTGCTTTGCGGATGCCACTATTATGCCATTATTGGCTAAGGGTGATGGCTTCCAGGAAGTTCTAGAGCTCGCCGAATTAGGGGTGGGCTGTGTCTTCAAAAAGATCAGCGGTCTGGGTCTATGAGTTGTACATTCTACGACTCGTTCACTTATTAAATTGTGAGGAATAGAGGTCGAGGTTGGCCGACATATCAAGTTCCTGGGCCTCACCCTGGACAGCCACTTTAAGGAGCATTTCGAGCGGATGATCCTCCAAGTTTGAGAGGATGCAGGCTACCTACAGAAGCTATTGCCTAATTCAGGGTATCCGCGGGAGGAAGTTCGCTGCCCCTACGGTGCCGTGATACAATCCATGGCCTTTTATGGAGTGCCGATATGGGTCAAGCGACTGAAAAAATACTTACTTTGTTATTGTGTTTTCATTGTTGTTATATCTTGATTTTGAATTGAGTTTGAGTTTAATTTAAATAATGAAATAGTTATTCGTCATATTAATTGGTTTATTTTTCGATTAATTGTCATTATTATTGTCAGTAATTTACTTATAGATCTAAATATTCACATACGATGTAAAAATTGTTTCTGAAAAAATAAATTAGCTTAGTAGCCTCATTACATCCATGAGATGAATAGGGGTGTTATCACTCCATATTCTTCATCAAACTTAACACAAAAGACGAAGTGAGAGCTTCGGCATGCATGGGCCGGCTCGACCGGAATGATACCACGGCCTCACAGAAAACCGGTATGAAACAGCGCCTGCGCTGTGTTTCACCGAGTGAGTGAGGATACCGGAGGCCCATAATCCAACCCTTCCCCTCATCTCCCTTCCCATCCCTCAAGGCCAGCAACGCACTTGTGACGCCTCTGGTGTTGCGGGTGTCCAAGGGCGGCGGTAATCGCCTACCATCAGGCGATACGTCTGCTCGTTTCCCACCTATTCCATAAAAAAGGCGTAAAAAAGCATATCACTAAGCCGCTATAGTGTGGGACGCCATACTGCATTGTCTACTTTCGCAGTGAGTATGGCGGCCCCCACTGTTTGATACTGCTTGAGCTTACCATCAGGCTGAGTAGAGTTACTTTGACGAGGTATTCATAAAAAAAAACCAACACAAATTACCTTTAAACGCTGCCGAGAGTTCCTGTTCTTCATATCTCTAAGAATTAGAGGGCAGAAGCATAGGGTCTCTGATAACCTCATAAACTCAGTTTAAATTAAGAACAAAACTACTTAAAACTAGTTCATAATGAGACCAGTCGGTCACTCCAGTCTCTCACACTTACACTATCTTACTAAAAATACATACAGTCTGTACATTAATTTGTTAATAACGACGGTCAGCAAATTCGCGTGTAAATGCCAGTTGTCCAGATGCTGCAATGCAACCATTTACTGGCTAATTGCCAATACAGCTCCAATCCGATACACTAACAAATTATTGCGCAATATTTTTATAACTAGGTAGGTTTTATTTCAAAATCATTTTAATTTTGGGTTCAGAATATTATATATTTGTTATGTAATAACCGTTTTGCTGTTACAAAGAATTTTTCTCATTTGGAAATCTTATTGTGAAAGTGGGTATCCATTTGGAATTATTTACAAAATAAACTCTAATCTTATTAGGTATATATACTTACAGTTTATTGGGAGTTGAAGGCTTTTTCTTTCTCTCCTTGAATAATAATAAACTAAAATAAAATATAATATCTTTCTTTCATTCTCAATATTAAAGTAAATAAAACATCAAAATCTGTTCGTACGTTTTTTATTTTCAGAACAAAACATTCTGTTTATTTGATTTCCGACATTGGTTTCTCCGAAATAGGCCGTCGAAATGTATTTGTTTACTTCGTACACTATTGACTTATCATCGTCTCCGCCAAATGATATTATAAGATAGACTTCACACTGACAGATAGGATAAGATAAACTTTCTCCAAAGTTTCCAAGACAACTGGTCCTGCACTGCCCGCATCCAATGGCTTCTCCGAGACCTTCATAAGCAATACGTTGATCGTTTTAAAAGGCAATGGAATTATTCAACTGGTTTCCTATAACTACATTTCTTTTACTTGTTGATAAAGACCGACTACTACGACCTTCTATACGTATATATATAACTACGACCGTATAAAGCCACTCGCGATAACCCACATAAAGGTGGTGTCAAAAGATTGTAATTCTGTTCGTTTTTCCGTGTATTAAATACACAAAACAATAAATCATAATAATAGTAACAAAATGACAATAAATAATATGAAGTAAACAGAGTCTTATTTTGACTGCTGAACGATTCGTCTCAGAATTTTCAAAGTAATGAAAAATTTGGCCTGTAACGACAACAAAGCAAAATAAACTTCAGCCAAATAACTTCTAAATTACAATAATCACACTAATATTATAAAGGTAGCATTAGGTAAGTTTGTTTATTACGTTTTTACGAGAAAACTGCTTAACCGATCATCATACACATTCTTGGAAGTATTAGAAGTAACTTGGGATACTTTTTGTTAAATGCGAGCTAAGCCGCGGACGAAAGTTAGTTTTATATAATTTTGCAGCTATACAATGATCTCTTACGAAATTTAAAATACCAAACTAGCTTGAAACCTAAGCCTGCCTTCATTAATTCAGCACTGATAGTGAATTAGAATTTTATTATTATTATTATTGCTGATGGTCCCCCAGTAGTCGAAGTTCGACCAAAAATATTTTTTTTTTTAGTTTCTTGTACTCCTCCTCCACATAAACTTTAACTAATAATGTGTGATATATAATATCAGAAGTTCAAAACTGTAGTCTTGTATGTATAGGTTGTCTCAGTAAGAGTGCAATTTTTAATTTTAAAAATAAAACATGTATTTTTTGAATGAGTTGTAATTTTTTATTAGATTGAACAATCGTATAAAAATTACAAATTCCAAATTCAAAAGCAATATATTGTTTATTTTTAATTGTAACAGTATTTATGACCAGACGTGTTGTTCTTTCGTAAAACGCTTAATTTTTAATAATCGGAACTGCTAAATTATAGTGTTGCCACATGAACAACGTACAAATTATACTAAATTTATAAAGTGCACTCTGAGACAGTCTGAAATTGAAAAGGGTATGTAGTTGATAATGTTCAATTCTCGGAAACTTGCTTTTATTATTCTTATACCATGTTTTTTATTTTAAACAATACTTTTAGGTATAAATTATATGATTAAAAAGTTATTCACATACTTGTGGATGAACACGATTCCATAACTTGTTTTGCAGTTGCAAGTTACCTATCGTTTCAACCAGGTTGGCCATAGTCAATGGCTGACTGATTCTTTCATTCCCATTTATGGTGTGGCCACTGACTTCCATTTAAATATGATAAAATATATAACTTGAAGGTACCAAATAGTTTGTTTTTCTTTTTTTTTTTGCTGCCAAAGCATTTAAACAAAATTTTCATTCAAGAAAAAGTGTGTATTGTAAGTGCCAACTTAATCTTCGTACATTTCTCCAATACGGATAGATACACGAGTACGAATAAAAAGTGTAGTCCAATTCGAACCCTGCCGGACTTTTTCTATTGCATTCAATTAGACTAGCCCAATTTGTTAGGACACGTTCGAACACAATACTTTATCTAGCACAGCAAAAATTGTATCATATAATACAAGCTGAATAAAGTCTAACAATACACTGATCCCAATGTTTGTCTGTGTTTTTGTATTAAAGATGTATGTCAGCAGAAAACTTATAGTTGTAGAAAAATCACAAAGTTGAATATTTTATAAGGGTTGGAAGTATTGAAGGGGCCAACATATTACTTTCATAAAGTAGGCAAACTATATGCAAAATAATTAATGTATAAAACGAGATGAGTGACAGACTTCATTACTGTATCCATCAAACTGATTTTCTTATTTAAAAAGAAATTGTTTTCAGTTAGACTATTAACATTCTTGAAAAGATTAATTGGCAGAGATGATGACAGAAATAAAATTTAACAAATTCTTAATTCAATACAACTCTTTAGTTAAATATTCATCAGTATGAAGTATCCCAATATGGGATATCTTTTCACGTTTCATTTGACCACTAGCCGACGAAGAAAATTTACAGCTTCCCAGCTCATGTAATATTAAAACGAGAACTAGATGAAACAATCAGAATAAAAATCTTACTTACAGTAAATAAGCCCTAGGAACAAAAATTGAGAAGTGAAAAAGAAATTCGATAAAACTGAGCCAAAATTAATAATTTGCGTGTACCTTAACATAACCGTATCCAGTAAGTATCTGGACTTTAGCCAACTCGTTATGAGCGGGGCATTATCCAGTCGATCGGGCAGCCAGGGACAAGCCGAGCACGCCATCGCACACACATGGCGACGGCCATTACAATGCCGCTAAATTAAAATTAGACATCTTACCCCCGCTGCGTATGGAGAATTTGGGTACGTCTGTACAAAAGTGCTTTGGGTAAGCTATTTCTCCGACTAAGTACGCATTAGTAACATAGATTTTTTATAGTTTCTTCTTGATTTACTATTGTTATCCTTAATATTTTCAAACTGTTTTGTTTTTTTCTATTCCTTGCTTGCTACCCGGTATGAGAAAAATACTTAACTTATGGTATATAGTCAGGAATCGTTTTAGTTTTCGTGATATACTTAAGCCCTAAAATCAGATAATGTTCTGTCACTGCAGTGATCCTTAAGTTACAACTATTATAGAGATAACTCCACTAAATATATTAGTGATACGGTGATCTGAGATTAACACCTCTCCAACACTCTAGGACAAGGTCACTCGCAGCGTATAGTGTCTAATGAATATCTAGGCAGAAAAAACTACATCATACATGTATACCTCCGAATTTTGTAGGAAAATCTGTTGCCTAATTTGTTTGCTACTGCAAGAGTTGATTTTTTGACACTAACATCTTTATTTTATGATAGCAAAAGTTACTTGCCGATTTTTATATTCCAAGTAACGTTCTTATCTGAGTTACATTAAATCTTTGTGAGATTTTTCACAAGGAAATGTGAACATATATCTAAAACAATTTTCGTATCATCGATCACTTCATCTCTTAGGAATTACTAACATACCTTCAAACAATCTAAAATATTATTACAACTGGTATATATACCAAAGAAACGTTCGTCAAAGCTCTCTGATCCATTTGGGACCCATACTTTGTTTTAAATTAATGATATCCATATTTCACGATCCCAGGGAATAGTCCTTCGTATTTGTCACATAGATTATCCACTTTTTCCGTTTCCTACGAGTGATATATGTAATATTCATCTTTTCTTTCGTTTGTTATATTTATTATGTAGACTAAAAGGGAATGATTCATTGCTTGTCTCTGTAAAGATATAGGTGACGTAAAATGAAAACGGTATTCGTTGTTGTCGAAATTTGTAAATGGAATTAATATTTGAACTAAACTAAACCTTGCAACCGTTTATGGCTACATTCCAAGCTCCCTCCAGGCTCTACCTATTCAAAATTGAAAAGCCATAAATCACAAGTATGAAATTCTTAATAGTATATACATTTATTCTATAGTGACAACTAATTAATGAGATCTGACTCATGAGTTCTGTAATTTTATATTTGTGACTTACCGTGGGACAGCCACGCTGCGGCATGAATGGGCTGGCTCGACCGGAGTGGTACACTGTCTTACAGAAAACCGTGTTGAAAAAAGTGTAGACGGTGTCCAAGGGCGGCGACAATTGCATACCATTAGGCGAAACGTCTGCTCGTTTGCCCTGTTATTCAAAAGATTCAACTCTCTCTATAATTTTCTCTTCCACAAAAGTCCTCTTAGGTAATAGCCCTATTTTTTTAATACTGGAAAGCAACTTATATACTATCGGAATTATTTCACTTAACAACAGCTAACAGTCGATTCATATCGTATGGTAATTTATTATATAACAATTGAAGTCAAGTAAAAAATTTTATCGCTAAATATTATAATGTCATAAAACAAGTTGGCTGTTCACCTTAAATTAAGTAGGTATTAAATTCAATTATGTAGGGTAGTTAGGTACCATTACGTAAACGTCTAAACGTAATGTAAAATACTAATTTGAAAAAAAACAAAACCAGCAGTGAAGTTTTAGGATTTCGGACTTTATTAAAACGACAGCTCAACAATGTATCCGGTGTCGCGAGGAACTTGTAGTTCATGAAACATACACAAAGAACAGTCAGACTTAACTCAACAATTTTTAAATCATACAGTGTCGTTCCGTGTGAGGGTCAAACCCACAACACTCAGTGCAGTAGGAATCTGCGTGGCAACCACATAAGCATCAAGGCCATCCGTGTCAAGACTACCTTACCTTTGGCATGTGGCTTCGAATAATCAATGTAGTTATCACTCGAGATCTGTACTTCTTCTGTTTAAAAGGTTCTTTAAGTCCTTTTCTGTTAAAAGTAAGGATGTAAAACAGTGAAACCACAGAAATTACCTCACGTTCAAATTTATAATGTTACTAACCTACCAATGCAACTTTGTCTGTATCTCTTTTCAATCATTTTTGGTAACTATTATTCTAAGCGTGATAGTAACTATCCTATCTTAGGCACACTAGCAAAGTGTTTTTTTCAGAAAGAAAAAACAGTCATTAGGACTGCCGATGGAAGTTAAAAATCAAAACTATGAACCAGCAGTTGTTTAAGTTAACCGGAAATAAACTATTTGCTCTTTAAATAAAATGCGCGATAAAAAGATGTAAAAAAATATAGCTCATGGAAAGTGTTCGGTGATGATGACGCGAGTTTCACGATTTTTATTCACCCAAAAAGTGCNACTGGAAGTTAAATCGACACAAGCGGGCAATAGATTTTGATCATATTTTTGCCGTAGGAAACCCACGCTTTAGTATGCATGGGCCAGCTCGACCACAGTGATACCACGGCCTACAGAAAACCTTTTCATTGAATCTAAGAGATTTATTTATTATACCTACCAATATTTTTAAAACAATTTTTAAGCGGAACATTAAAGTTTAATATACGTAAGTACCTACCACGCCTCGCTACGCCTTTGTCTCGCTGCAAGAGCACGAGTTGCGATGTAAATTCAAACGGTTCAATGGTATTATATTATTCCCCAAGCATATTGATTTAGGTGGAAAACGGTACTTAATAATTGTTCTATCTGAACTGGGCCCAATGAGCCGAAGTTGGGTATCTATTGCAAAAGTTTAGCGTAAAATTACATCTTTACCGCCGATATTAAATTTCTGTTGTCTCGTATGATTAATAACGCCTCTGCTCGCTTATTAAGTAGTCCATTTATAATATATTGATTGGTTCAATTTCATTACACTTAATAACATCTCGAGCTTAAATGTATGTGCTTTTAGAACTATTGTATTCAGTATCTTGGTTATCTTTGAATAATAAGTGATATCAACTAATTTTAAATTGTTTTTTGTGGCTGGTGTGTGTGTGGTGGTGGTGGTGGGTGATGATAGGTAAGAAAGAGCTAATATACTAATACAGGGCAATACACAGATTTGACGTCGTGATAGTACTGATTTTCTTCTTTTTGTTTCGTTTAGCTATTAAATATTATCATATAAATCTAGTGCACTCAAAAAATCGCAGAATAATTCATATCCAAAATAATTAGAGAACTTAAAACTTTCTTAAAAGAGTCTTCTAAATCTTGAAAAACCAATACCAAACAATTCCTTTAACCTCCTTTCAAAACCTTGATAATAATACCTTCCTGAATGTGTGTCAAAAGCCAATACATTTCAATCAAAAAGCGGCGCCTTTAAAAACGCTGACGTGTGATTGGTTCGGCTCAAAGATGATTCAAGCTTTTTAGGGCTTTTATGCCATCACACGCACTTGATACGTTCTTAGGAGAAAATCACGTATTGTGAAATTCATTTCAAACCTTACACGTGAGATATGAGGGCTTGGCTGTATCTAAGACTTCTGTGGTTCTTGTTTTAGCTTTTTAAGTGCATGATCCCAACTCGACTTGCACAAGGCGAACTAATCATAGCGCTTTACATGCATGATGTTGACATCAGAACGTACACTTGCACAGAAGATTAAGGGCACACGAACAATGGTTGCTGATTAGATAGCGAATATTCTCACGTAACTAAAACGAAGTCCCGGTAGATATTTTTATTAATGTATACTGGAGGAGTATTTTTTAGAGATTTGAATGTAGTTTTAAAATATGTATATTAATGAAAAAAATTAGTAGTTTGATTCGATTCGACCTCACGGTTGGCCTAGTGTCATACTCGTGTCAGTGTTCATATATGTTTAAGAAGTTTCCCTCGGCACATGATGTATATTTCTAATAAGTTCTAATAAGTTGTTCTGACATCACTTATATATTCGGAGTTATAGATTCGGAGGTCACGTTAAGCAGTCGGTCCCGGTTGTTATCATACGATAACAGTCGTGAAGCTTAGTTGAAGGCCTTCGGGCGGCTTAAAAACATCCAACGGCAAGATTTACGTAGCCACAACGTATTCTTGCCAGTCCCCAACCCGCACTTGGCCAGCGTGGGGACGTATGGCCTTAACCCTCTCCTGAGAGGAGACCCGAGCCCAGCAGTGGGACATTATGGGTTGTTGTTTATATATATNATAACTAGCCCCGTGGACGGCCGGAGACCAAAATGGACAATGAAGAATTAAAGACTATTGTGGAAACGTGGATTGTTTTTCGTGAAATTGGAGAGGAGTGACCTGCGATAGGCTGATGATGATGATGATGAGAATGATAAAATTGTTTTAATCTACTTAAAGCAAATAACTAAATTATAAAATAAATGTTATTTTAATAACAAATAAAAAAACTTGAACGGTGGGTGAAGCCTCATGAAATGATTGAAGGGAACCAGCAAACAGGCGTCGACTGCTGCTTCACATTGCTCAATCGGCACAATAATGACGGGATTTTAAATCGGGTCATAACCTGTGATGAAAAATGCATCCTGTACGATAATCGGAAGCGATCGTCAATGGTTGAACCTTGGAGAACTAGCCAAATCCTACCCCAAGCGAAAATTAATTCAAAAAAGTTACTTGTGAGTGTCTGGTGGACTAGTGCCGGTGTCATTCATTTCAGCTTTCTAAAATCTGCTCAAACAATTATGGCAGATATCTATAAGCAGTTGCGATCTGGTACACACACTGCACAATAGACGGCTGCTAAAGTAGAGGAGCTTCAATTGGAATGTTTGCGACATCCACCGCAGTCCCTGGACCTTGCTTCAACAGATTACCATTTTTTCCGAAATATGGATAACTTCTTGCAAGGAAAAAGATTATCTCCGATATGGCAGTCCAAACCGCCTTCAGAGAGTTTATTGAATCACAACCCCATGGTTTTTATAGTAAACGGATCAATAAACTACCTCTGAGATGGTAAAAGTGCATAGATAATAACGGTACATACTTTGATTAATGAAATAAATTTCACAAAAAAAACAATTTTGTATTCCTCCCACATAAAACGCCAATTTTATATATAAGCTCTTTATTCTACAAAATAACATTCTTTCTCAGAACAGTCTCAATTATTTATAAGCAAAGAATTACTCCAAGTAAAAAATGATCCAATAAATAAAATATAATAATCCATACTTTTAAACTAACAGTATAAATTCGTAAATAACTATCTGTTTGTTTAGCTTTCATGCCTAAACCCATTTTTGGGTGAAATCAACAATATAGATATTGACACTTAAAGAAGTACATTGGCTATTATTTACCACGATAACCGACATCACGCAGGCAAAACGTTGGTCAAATAATAATAATAATTAAATAATCAGACTCTGCCCATGAACTGACATAGAGGTGGAACTAAATTTGAGGATTTACGCGTACGAACAACTACAATAAAGTTGGGATTAATCCCAAGGGCGACGCAACTTTTTAATAGGTTTAAACCAAAAATCCTCAGGAGGAAATGTTCAAAATAAGATTCACCTAGTAATTAGTTAGAGAAATGAGTTCAATACGTGGTTACGCGTTTTTATAATTGTAGTTATCAATTTTACTCAGCTTCCTCACAGTAAAGAATTATCAAAAAAAAACAATGTACTTAAGTCCTGTATTACTATTACAGTGACCTTGAGTTTTTATGATGTGACGAAGGCTCCATGCATGCAAGATTTTAATATGTTTTACATTAAAATCATGAATCTATATTTTAAAGACCGTACAACATACATTTTGAGTTTAGTTGTAGCAGTTGCAAACGATACGTGAATAGGTAACATCAAGGAAGGTAATTCTTGACAAGTTTCTGGTTCCAATAACATTGACCTGTTAAATAATAATAATAATTTACTGCACGGAAGGTCTAGTGATTTAAGCGGTCGCCACGCCGCTTTCCACTATGCTAAGTGTTGTGGGTTCAAATCCTACATGAGATGACGAACATTTTGTATGATCCACGAATTGTTGTTATGAGTCTGGGTGTTCTTTGTATCCGTTTCATGTATGGAAAGCCCTACTTCGTCAAAAATGGAGCAACACAGTAAGAGTGATACCACTTAAGGCTTCATGTAAAAGCAGTGTTAAGTAATTTTTCGTTGCGTTTTACCGAGTGGGCGTTTTGCGTTTTAGTGAGAATACTCACGGAAAGACTTTATGTTTAATAGGTTCAAACATTCAACGGTATCACTTTTATTCCTTGGCTTGTTAGCATTTGCATCAATTTAAAAAAAAATAAGTTTAGGTGTCACAGCTTGCATATTGTTTACCGTTTATTTAATACTAACATTATTGTACCTGAATATCAGAGTATTAAAAAAGAGTAGCTATGAGTTTCTTTGCCAGTATTCTTCGCATAAAGCTCTAAGCTCTTATGAAACTGAAAGTTAAATCGATACAAGCGGGCAATAGATTTTGATCATATTTTTGCCGTAGGAAACCCACGCTTTAGTATGCATGGGCCAGCTCGACCACACTGATACCACGGCCTACAGAAAACCTTTTCATTGAATCTAAGAGATTTATTTATTATACCTACCAATATTTTTAAAACAATTTTTAAGCGGAACATTAAAGTTTAATATACGTAAGTACCTACCACGCCTCGCTACGCCTTTGTCTCGCTGCAAGAGCACGAGTTGCGATGTAAATTCAAACGGTTCAATGGTATTATATTATTCCCCAAGCATATTGATTTAGGTGGAAAACGGTACTTAATAATTGTTCTATCTGAACTGGGCCCAATGAGCCGAAGTTGGGTATCTATTGCAAAAGTTTAGCGTAAAATTACATCTTTACCGCCGATATTAAATTTCTGTTGTCTCGTATGATTAATAACGCCTCTGCTCGCTTATTAAGTAGTCCATTTATAATATATTGATTGGTTCAATTTCATTACACTTAATAACATCTCGAGCTTAAATGTATGTGCTTTTAGAACTATTGTATTCAGTATCTTGGTTATCTTTGAATAATAAGTGATATCAACTAATTTTAAATTGTTTTTTGTGGCTGGTGTGTGTGTGGTGGTGGTGGTGGGTGATGATAGGTAAGAAAGAGCTAATATACTAATACAGGGCAATACACAGATTTGACGTCGTGATAGTACTGATTTTCTTCTTTTTGTTTCGTTTAGCTATTAAATATTATCATATAAATCTAGTGCACTCAAAAAATCGCAGAATAATTCATATCCAAAATAATTAGAGAACTTAAAACTTTCTTAAAAGAGTCTTCTAAATCTTGAAAAACCAATACCAAACAATTCCTTTAACCTCCTTTCAAAACCTTGATAATAATACCTTCCTGAATGTGTGTCAAAAGCCAATACATTTCAATCAAAAAGCGGCGCCTTTAAAAACGCTGACGTGTGATTGGTTCGGCTCAAAGATGATTCAAGCTTTTTAGGGCTTTTATGCCATCACACGCACTTGATACGTTCTTAGGAGAAAATCACGTATTGTGAAATTCATTTCAAACCTTACACGTGAGATATGAGGGCTTGGCTGTATCTAAGACTTCTGTGGTTCTTGTTTTAGCTTTTTAAGTGCATGATCCCAACTCGACTTGCACAAGGCGAACTAATCATAGCGCTTTACATGCATGATGTTGACATCAGAACGTACACTTGCACAGAAGATTAAGGGCACACGAACAATGGTTGCTGATTAGATAGCGAATATTCTCACGTAACTAAAACGAAGTCCCGGTAGATATTTTTATTAATGTATACTGGAGGAGTATTTTTTAGAGATTTGAATGTAGTTTTATAATATGTATATTAATGAAAAAAATTAGTAGTTTGATTCGATTCGACCTCAGGGTTGGCCTAGTGTCATACTCGTGTCGGTTCGGGCCCAGATGAGGTATCTGGGCCTGATCCTCGACGGTAGGTGGCTCTTCGACGAGCACTTCCGACAGCTTGCTCCCAAGCTGGTCGACACTGCCTCCGCCCTAGGGCGACTTTTGCCCAATCTGGGTGGAACCAGTGTCGCGACGAGAAGCCTCTTCACGGGGGTGGTCCGGTCGATGGCGCTGTACGGCGCACCGGGGTGGGCGTCGGCTCTGACCGCCCAGAATAAGGCGCGCCTCTGGCGCCCTCAGAGGGTATTGGCGGTCNATATAATATATAAGTGATGTCAGATATATATATATATCAGAACAAAGTAGTCTGTAGTTGTTACGTTATTATAATCCATATATTGTACAGATAATTAAGCTTTAAATGAAATTGGTATAGACAATGAAAAATAAAAAGTTCCTAAGCTTTTATATATATAATATAAATAAACAATTTCATCCAGGAGTACTGTAGACTCACCGAAACCTTTCCTGAAGGATAAAAGATAAAACAATAGAGATTTCGAGTCGACAACATACATATTTCGGATTGTGAAGTATTTTATCAAAAAGAATATATATTTTTCAGTTAAATCGCAAAGTTGATTTAAAATTAAAATTATTTCTGTAAAAACTTTGCCAGTTTTAATCTACCTACCTACCTTCATTTATTAAACACAATGACGATGCTATACGAATCTATGCCTTACTCGGACTTGAATATTCCTTAAGCACGCGTAAGTATAGAAATATCTACCAACCTTTTTTTTTACACAACTCCTGCAATAAGAATATACATTCCTGTGTCGCGGGGATCTTTACAAACATACATGAAACGGACACAGAGTACACCCACACTTAGAACAACAATTTATGGATCATACAAAATGTTATCCCATGTAGGATTTGAACCCACAACACTTGGCGCAGTAGGTACTGGCGTAGCGACCACTGAAACCACTAGACCAACCGTGTAGTCCTACCTACATTTTGTACCTATATGTGTGTTATGAGTCTCATTTCACCCGAGCGAAGCCTAGTGAAACATTAAAGCGATACTTTGCGGCACTTTGTTAAATGTTCGTTTTAATTTTACGTTTCTTTAGAAATTTATACTAATTAAAAATGTGCAGAGATGATTATCCATATACATACTGCTTTTATAAATTCGAAAGTAACTCTGTCTTTCTGTTATGCTTTCACGGCTAAACCACTGCACCGGTTTCAATGAAATTTGACATGGATACACTTTATTTCTAGAGTACATAAGCTACTCTTTACCATGTTAACGGACATAATACTCGGGCACAACCACTGACAAATCTAGTAATAAAAAGGTCAATATACAACCGCGAACGAAACTATCAGCTTTTCATTTCGTAAATCCATGATTATCAGTTCAGTTTGTATCATTTAGCAAATATAGGTCCACCTGTTTACATAGCTGATTTTTACTCTATTACTGTCAATATCCATCAAACCGAGGGCCATTTAAGTTCATTGTAATTCCAAGGGCATCAAACTGAATTCAAACTAATTTGAATACATTAGGCATATTGCGACCTTCACACACTTGGTAGGTAAGGGTCCAGTAAAGGATTTATCGAAAGTTTCAAGAGCGCATTACGTGGACCCTTTCGCAAGGGAATACTAATTTTCAGCGTCTGTAACACCCTTTCTAACGTGCTAAATAGACAGTTTAGAACCTTGTCTATTTGTTTCAATTACATTAACAGCTATGTTGAGTTCAGGAATTGCTTTGCTGTTCTATTTTGGTACAAGTTTGTTTTGCACTTTAAATAGTTTCGTTTTACCACAACTACATACGTTATACACCTATAAGACTGTAATGGACCCGAATTTTTCTAATCTTGGTAAGAGTATTGTTTCTTTGTTTTTTCCTTAAACGGTAAACCTCTGATTACTACGGAGTTAAAAGGTAAAATAAAAGTTTCTGTATTTCTTTGGTAAATGTTAATAAAAGATTTAATATAATATATTACAGCTTGTTAAACAAGATTCTATAAAACACGAAGAGTTCATGGCCGTTTTAAATAATACATAGAAAACGTAATTGATACAAGGTTAACTTTTTATATGTAGGAGCTGCATTATTGACTCTGCTCTGCCTAATGGAAAGCATGAGCAGAATCCAAAAGTGATGGTCACCATCCTCAGTGCGAAAAAGGACAATGCAGCATGGTGACCCACACTATATATAGTGTGCGTCACTATATATATACTACATGTATAGGGAGATGCTTTTTCACGCCCCGCTTAAAGGACACGGGATCACAGTTGGAAGGAAACATGTGCGCTGGTAGAGAGTTCCAGATATGACCGCTCGGTACAGGAAGGAAGAGCCAAAACGATGAGTACGAGAGCGTGTGCCTACCACTCTGAAACGGTTACTTCCAAGGCCGTGTACGTGTTGTCCTGTAGAGAAAGGAAGAAAGGTGAACCAGTTTAGAAGAGCTCTTCAGAACACTTTAGGCGATAGGCGAAGGCGATAGAGGACTGCCACAGCGGCGATATCTCTACGTAGCAGAGGCTTAAGGGACCCGGTGGTTTCGGGGAATATCGGCAAAGCGGATTGCTCGCTACTGCAACTTGTCGAGAGCGTCAAATCTATAAAAAAATATGAACGTGGAAACAAATACAGGCAAGCAATATATTTCTATTAAAGAATGATTATCTGCCTTAGGACTTGACTTGGCTTACTCTAGACTCTAGACTTATTTCTTTCCAAGTACGACGAAGCCAAAAGAAAAATAGTAATGGCAGTTTATGTATCTTTGCATGTTTCACCGATTTATAATAATGGCTTAAGTGACATAGGCTACATAGACTTCATCAAAAGTTTTTACGTCGTGAAGGAACAGGTGTCATATCCCTCCAACAAAAAGGGATGTGAGAGAGGATCCCTTTGCGTTTGCGTTGGTGTCCCCAACCAGGATAGGTGTCAAACTAGGCGGGCCGCGGCCTAGCCGTTGATGCTGAGAAGGTATATATATCTAAATCGTTCCGAGAATTTCTATATCACGATACACGATTTGTAGTCACTGAGTAGTTCGGTGCCTCTTCGATAGATGGCGCTGTAGCATAGTTTTTTTGCGCTATACATGAAAGTTACCACAACATAGTCGTGTTATTTTCTTTAAAATGTTGCTTTTTAAAACATAAAACAAAAATGCTTAATCAAAGAAGTTAATAAGAATACTAGTAATGAAGACTATAATTATAGCAAAACAGTAGTTTTATACCTTTATTACTAGTGTTCGAGCACTCATTTGAATTGTAATTTAAAGAATATCTTTCAAACACAGGTATTTATTTGATCTAAGCTACAAATTTCACTTATCTTTTATTAAAACCACAGACAACAATTACATATCACGCCCCTATATTTAAATTAAAACTATAATAGGTTTTTAGATAAGCAATATAATTGAAAGTGAATGCTACAATAAGCAATTATTATTACGTAAAGCCAAGTTATTGATGAGTCTTTTTGTACGTATGCAAAAACTATTACATACACAGATGTCGTGTGAACTAAATAATTGTTTGTCTAACTTCGTGGACAAAGAGCAGTTGGTTTTATGTATTTTCATGTTAACCTCATATCAGGCCTTAGTTATTTGCTATAGGCAAAAGATTTCCTGTTTCTAGAAAAGACTGCAATATTATAGAATATTATGTTTTCTGGAGGTTTATTTGACTTCGTCCGCTAGAAAGGGATTTATTCCTCCTCCTAGGTGCTAATTAGGAAACGTTTCTCATGTTTATTATCCTATATCTTATATTATTTTACAACCACAACTAGAAGTGCATCGCAATGACAACTCAAATTTCAAGAATAACAGATTTCTTGATTCATTTTCAACAATATCACCTACTCTCCTCTCTGGTAGAATACCGCGAACACTGAATATGTCATCCTTGCTACCTAGAAAATGAAGTGTATCATTAATTCTATTAAAATAAAGATAATATTCGATATACATTATTATCACTTTCTTTTAAAGTTAAGTACACCGTGAATTTCTTTCATATGTTTAACATGCTAACATCATTGGCTTTGCTCAGGAACGAGCATTGAGAATAGTTACTCTTTCTCGATAAAAGATACTCGGTTTGAGTTTCTGTGTTCTAATACTAATTAGAAAAAAAATTGTGTCTGGTTAAGCAGTTGAAGCGTTAAAACGTAACAAACAAACACGCAACTGTGCGCTTTTCCAGGAACTTTCTGCCTCGCACAGCAAAAATGTGGAATGAATATGTGGTATTCCCGGACCAATACGACCTCCAAACCTTCAAGAAAAGATCGTACTCCTTCTTAAGGCCGGCAACTCACTTCTGACGCCTCTGGTGATGTCCATGGGCGGCAGTAATCGCTTACCAACAGGCAATACGTCTACTCGTTTGCGTATCAAAAAAAAACACTATCACTCTCAGATTAATACCATATCCTGATTAAAAATAGTCTCTATTAAATACTTGAGTTTTGCAATTTCTTTGTTTAAATGAAAAATCCACAAGATCTATCCTTAAGGCAAAGTAACAAATCGACAAATATATTTTAATTTACTGAAACATTGCAAAACAAAAAGAACCTTCTGTCTTGTACTTAAGGTGTCGTTTTCTTATCAGTTTATCACAGTAACCTAAGTTATTTTTCATTAAAGTTAAATCTTCGGGGCTTACGTCTGATATCAGGTAATGTCTAGTACAAAAATATCAGCCACGTCAATATTTGCACGTCACACTTTCAAGACGCTGTTCCCAGGTTGTAGGAAGACAACAAACTTCTCATAAAATTTCAATCATTATCAATTAGTTTAAAAGCACTATTGACGTTGCTCGTAAGTTCATCTATACATACAATTTGGTAGCATTTTGAAACACGTCCATAATTGTTATTTATCCTCTCCGCATAAGTGTTTTTATTTATGAATGTCATGCTACGGTAATCGATCTATTGTACGATAGATTAATCCAAAATGGTATAAACATACAAAAAGATATCACAGATGTTGACACCAAAACAAAGAACAATTCTAGGAATAGAAACGCGAATTTTAATTAAGGGTTTCGTAAAAACGTCTATAGCTACATACTTTTTAAAAATGAAATGCTGTATTAGGTACTCTTCAAAAGATTTTTTTGCCAAGCCATTGTACGCTCTCTTGAGAAGCAAATTAACGTACTCCTTGAGTTTTTAAGTCAACTTAACTTGTAATTTGTTTTTTATGTATGTATTTTGATGTCGAATAGACTTCCTTAATAATCAAATGCTTAGGCTGATACTGATTTGGCGAATATAATACTTTGTAGGCATTTAACCAGTCTAAATTGTAAGATTTAGAGCCTACCAGTTTCACTATCTGCTGATAAAGCCCCTGATAGATTATTATAAAGTTATGTATCAAATAAACAACTTCAGATACCGGTTACTGATCTTATACCATTATNATATTATTGTACATTACATTTGTCAATATTTTATTTGACAGACAACTATCTGTCGTTTTATAGGGAAGGAAACCAGGTCCTTAAGCTGGCACTTTGAAATTTGAGAGAACTTTTGCTTTATAATAAAAAAATAATTATAAACCAAAAGTTCTATCAAATCTTAAAATAGCTCTATTGTTCTTTATTACATTTACTTCAAAGTGAAAAGAATAGAATTTATTTAGGTCAACAAGTAATATTCTCCAGGATATTTTTAGATGTACTGCCAAATTTGTAATTTAACAAATAGGTGGAATTGCGGAGGCAACGACATATTAAAAGAAACTTGTTTATTTTAATAAAGGATGTTTTATAGATTCAAAATACAGTAGAAGAGTAAATACAGATGGTTTTCCGAGAGCAATGAAACACAGTAAGGTCCTTTGTTTGAATCTTGAACAAAAGGCGATCGCGGTAATGATGGATAGATTTTCTTTCATTTCTCATTTCTTCTTCTTTTTTATTTTGAATATAAGGAATGATAAATAATTTATTAATTAAAATAACTACTACAATGATATGGTTTCACTGCGATGTCCCTTTAACTTTTAAAATATATATTTTCCAGACCTGAGAATTCACTAAAGTTTTACGTTTCGTTTACTTAGCTTAGTGTATTTTTAAATATTAGGTTACAGGTTCTATCTATTGTTTTCGAAACTAGACCTTGAATAAGGATCCCAAAATTTTAAATAAATTTACCAAAAATGTATATTACATAGTTTTTTCAACCAAGAATAATATTATATTTTTGATTCATCGAAATTATACGAAAAACTCATGAACAATTACCTAATTTTTAGTAGATACTTGTCAACAAAATTGTTTTAAGNGTTTTAAGTAAATTCCAAGTAGTCTAGCAAATATTTGAATAATATTTACTAACACTATTATTCTATACTTACGGACACAAAAGTCTCATACGAAAGGTCCTGAATTCCGAATGCTTTAAGTATGAGTGGCTTCTGTGCTTGCGCACAGCTGATGAGGACGAGTCGGCGAATGTCACGGTGGTGTTCCTTCTCCATGTCACAGAGGTGCCAACCGCAGTCAAATAATGCATTAGAGAGCAATGATGCCTAAACAAAAACATATTAGAAGAATTTTCATTAATACGTTTCAGATATTTCTATATAGCACAAGTGAACAGCTTAAGGTGGTATATTAAATCAAAATCTTTTTTTCAATTAAGATACTCCGTGACATTTATGAATATTACATTGAAGCTGCAGATAAAAATCATAGATCGACACAAATAGACAACACAGATGTACTGTATTGTCAAAGTGAATTAGATGAAAACACCTAAGTCCACTGCCTGATTGTGTCGATTCATAACTTTCAGTTTTCAAAATGCGTAGAGTCTAAAGAGAAGAATACTGGTAAAAACACTCGTATAATAATCTCAAAACTTCGAAACCGAGTTACTTTATAAATAATATAAGATTTACTTATATATAAGAATTACTTTATAAAGTTACTTTAATGGAATATTTTAAGAAAT
This sequence comes from Hyphantria cunea, assembly GCA_003709505.1. NCBI lineage: Eukaryota > Metazoa > Arthropoda > Insecta > Lepidoptera > Erebidae > Hyphantria > Hyphantria cunea. Next base: position 30,084 of record PKRV01000861.1, on the reverse strand, counting down.
ATTCCATTAAACTAACTTAAAGTTACTCATACTAAGGGTACAAGACAACTCATAAAAAACCATTTTTATATTTTTTTTAATACCTTTATATAAATATAGAAAGCACGCAAACTCCCATACAAATATTTGCAGATCATACAAGCATTTGGCCCGGCCCGGGAATCTAACCCGAGACCGAAAGCAAAGCGATAGTATACGCTCCGACTACGCCACAGAGGTAGTATAAAAAGGTAAGCCCTTAAATCTTTTAAGTATGGAACCAAACAACAATCCATAATGTCCCACTGCTGGGTTCGGGTCTCCTCTCAGGAGCGGGTTAAGGCCATACGTCCCCACGCTGGCCNCAAAATTGTTTTAAGTTTGTTAACCGAGTAGTCTAGCAAATATTTGAATAATATTTACTAACACTATTATTCTATACTTACGGACACAAAAGTCTCATACGAAAGGTCTTGAATTCCGAATGCTTTAAGTATGAGTGGCTTCTGTGCTTGCGCACAGCTAATGAGGACGAGTCGGCGAATGTCACGGTGGTGTTCCTTCTCCATGTCACAGAGGTGCCAACCGCAGTCAAATAATGCATTAGAGAGCAATGATGCCTAAAAACATATTAGAAGAATTTTCATTAATACGTTTCAGATATTTCTATATAGGACAAGTGAACAGTTTAAGGTGGTAAATTAAATCAAATCATTTATTCAACTAAGACACTCCGTGAAATTTATGAATATTACATTGAAGCTGCAAATAAAAATCATAGATCGACACAAACAGACGCCACAGATGTACTGTATTCCAGTTTTCAAAATGCGTAGAGTCTAAAGAGAAGAATACTGGTAAAAACACTCATATAATTATCTCAAAACTTCAAAGCCGAGTTACTTCATGAATAATATAAGATTTACTTATATATAAGAATTACTTTATAAAGTTACTTTAATGGAATATTTTAAGAAATATTACATTAAACTAACTTAAAGTAACTCATACTAAGGGTACAAGACAACTCATAAAAAACCATATTTATATTTTTTTTAATACCTTTATATAAATATAGAAAGCACGCAAACTCCCATACAAATATTTGCAGATCATACAAGCATTTGGCCCGGCCCGGGAATCTAACCCGAGACCTCAAGCAAAGCGATAGTATACGCTTCGACTACGCCATAGAGGTAGTATAAAAAGGTAAGCCCTTAAATCTTTTAAGTATGGAACCAAACAACAATCCATAATGTCCCACTGCTGGGTTCGGGTCTCCTCTCAGGAGAGGGTTAAGGCCATACGTCCCCACGCTGGCCAAGTGCGGGTTGGGGACTGGCAAGAATACGTTGTGGCTACGTAAATCTTGCCGTTGGATGTTTTTTAAGCCGCCCGAAGGCCTCCAATTAAACTTCACGACTGTTATCGTATGATAACAACCGGGACCGACTGCTTAACGTGACCTCCGAATCACGGAGACGCTCATGGTGTCATGCCACCAGCGGTCACCCATCCAGGTACGGACCGCGCCATCGTTGCTTACCCTCGATGATTGTTTCTAATCACCGAGTGCAACTGGGCTATGAGCGCCTTATATATAGTATGGAACCAAATTACAGCTTTTATTAGTCTAGCTATTACATCTCCATCTACCTTTTCTTTCAGAAGTGATTATGATGCAACTGTGTATATATTTACCTGATAAGTAACTTCGCCTGCATTCCACAAATTCAAGGCCAAAAGAAGAAATAAAGAGCCAACGAACGTGTAAGTCATAAACGCATTTGTTAGATCCAAATGTGGAGAAAGCTAGAACATCAATAATATGAAGTTCATCTCTGTTTAGAACACTCTTATTTATGATTAAAAAAAACTGTAATTTTTTTGTGTAAATTGAAAGATGAATACATAGGTAGGCAAGGTAGTAAACCTAAAGAAATTAGTCAAAAGGCACACCTAGTAAATAGAAAAGTTAATAAAAAAGAATTCAAAGTTATTTTACATACCGCCAAACGCAGCAAAAGCAAAACGGCAACAGCAGAACTTTCACAAACTTGAAGTGACATTATTATTCCGAAAACACGATATATCTCGTCGGCCAAACTAAACAAAAACATAACGTTACTTTCTATACAAAAATGTCACCTGATTTTTAGTAGGTACCTTGTCAATTTTGTTAGTGATTTTCCGAGAAAACTGTGGCTATGAAATAAAGGTAAGTATAAAACCAACAATCTCTTTGTATTTAAAGAACAATAGTTCTTAAAAAGATAAATCGACTGCGTCAGTATCTGCCATCTTTATAAAATTCAGTTTTTTTATAAAATATATTAGTTGTAATTATATATTCGTAAACACCGTTAAAATTTCTAGATTCCTTATTTTAATATCCACTCGAAATATTTTGAAAACATATTTGTTTATATTACTTTTGGCGCCAAAAACAAATATTTTTTTTGTTGCACCCAATGTCAATCTCACGGCTAAGATAAAATCATTCATATTGACACATAACAATACGACAAGCCGTTTAGACTCTAGGGCGTACTAAAGAAATATGCATAAATACATACACTCGGAAAACATAACCCTCGTTCTTTTACAGTCGGGTAAAAAGAACTTATGTGAAAAAACAAGTTGTATTCTAAAAAAACTATGATTAATAATCGTAACAATGTTAATAAATAAGAAGTACAGATAATATTTTTTTCCGATGTTAAATATTAAAAGGATGTATAACTTACTAAAGCAACTTTTGATGCATTCGTATGCCCTCCAAACACTTTGATTTTAATTTCTCAATCGCCTCAACTTTATTCATCGTCAACAAATCTATCTCAAATTCTTTTCTTATTCCTTCATAATGATGGCACAGAGTAATAAACTTGAAAGCCATGGTGATTAAATGCGTGATGGGCATGCAATCAGCTGACATCATGGGGAGCATCATGTACAACCACGTAGCGTAGAAGAATACCCGAAAAATGAATGCGACAATCGAAACATCCTCGTAAAATGGCAAGTATGTGACCACAGTATAAAAAGGGGCTTCTGAAAAAATGATATAAAGAATGGATGTTTATAGCAGATGGCAAGATTAGACTATAAAAGACGCTAAATTCCTGCATGACAATGGTAGGTAACCGCACCCTTTTTTGACTGCGTTTTACGGCTTCATGCGCACATGATATTTTCTTAAGGATTCATTTTCAGGTTATATATATATATATATATATCCAATATTAACTCCTCAATATTAGCTAAACATTTCTGGTTTTCTTTTCAATACAGTTTTAAAGAAACGGTTCAACGATAGAAAACTTTTGCTAAACAATAAAATTTGACTCTACTGACCGATCATTAAAAGAACCCGTGAAACATACGGTAAATAATACTAATACTTGGTTAGTTCCTTTTACAAAACGTATTACTTTATATCGTGTTCTTATGAAGTAAAATATTTACAGCAACCTAGCAGTGCTCCAATTAAATTTATCGTTGCCAGCCATGACAATAAGTAATTAAACTCTTTAACGTGCCTTAAGCCTTTTTCGACCTGAGGAACCTACTTCAAATAATATCCTTAGATTGAACTGAAACATATGATACGACATGACCATTGAAAGGATTCAGATAAAAAAGTCTTCATCCCTAAAATTATAAAACTTAAAATAAACATAAATCCTAGGTGAATACAATAAAAAAATAATAAAATTACGAGAACAAAAACAATAACTAACCTTCCACTATCGCTCGTCGGGCGCTTTCCACCCCATAAGCAGTAAGTGACAGATAAACTGATATTACATACAGAGAAATACCGACTTTTGCTTTGTTATATTGCTTTCTCATCACGTATTCCTGTTCAAAATCCTCACCGACTGTAGCCATCTCGTAGTTTAAATTCCTTATAGACTTCTTATGATACAGTAGAAGATACATCTTGGTAAGAACGATATTGTGTATTGCTGCAAACATTACTGCTGAATTCTTTTCTACTTCAGGAAAATTGCCAAACAAAGCCGCTAGATTCTCAAGAAAAATCATGGTCGTATAGATGGTAAAAGTTATAATACTATAAAACCGATAAAGTATGCTTTCGGAGTACACGTCTTCATACCAACAATTGCCAGCTCCTGCGTAATAAACATATTTGCAAACTTTTTTTAGCAAATATTTTGTCCTCAAAGACATTGTCTATGTTTTGATGTAATTAATAATAAAATAATTATTGAATATATATTTTAATACTAAAATGATTCATAAGATAAAATTAAAAAACCTAAGACTTTATTTACAAGTCTCACTTCGACTACTATCTAAGACGAGGTAAAATATATATATATATAAGTAAACGTTAATTAAGGTTCATTAACGATTAACTTGTTTTGTAAGAAAAAACTTTCGACCTTTAATATTTTATGCGTTAACAAGAGAAAAACTGTAATATAGCCTTTAATTAGTACCGTTGGGCTGTTATTTATGAAAAATGAAAGCAATAAAATTACTGCTTAGAATAAAACAAGTGATGCTTGACGGTTTGGCTTGACCCCTTCATTTTATTTGTACAAAATTTTTAGTGATCATTAATGAAAAGGCGAGATTATCGCAAATTATTACTTACTTCATGTAGTCTATCATCAGTACCCACCACCAGAAGTTATCACCTGGTTTAAAGTCTTTTATCGGAGCAAGCAAACCAGAAATGAATCAGAACATGCTAACTCTTTCAAAATCCACTTTATTTAGCAGCATCATTACCAAATTGCACGCCACTTAA
>PKRV01000861.1:0-24172 GCA_003709505.1 Hyphantria cunea | reverse complement strand
ATATATATATATATATATATATATATAGATCTAGGTTGAAATTTCGAGGAGATTGAAAATTTTTCACTTAGAACCTACCCTATTTTGGAAATGTCAACACCATGAAGAAAGTCACTGTTAAACGGCACTCGTTTAGTATTTTAATACAAGGTTACATTAGACTGTTACAAATTCACCATTCAAAGTGTTTATTAGCTCTAATAATAAAGCCATTACTAGTGTGCCTAACGCCTGATAATTGCAAGCGTTAGTTGAGTGTCATGCGCCCATCAAAATAGTAAACGGATTAACTCGTTAATTCTGGCCATAATCAAACGAGATTTAATGCACATAATAACGGGCTTAGGATAGACACTATTTGTAGATTATTAATGTATAATAGATTGAACAGCTGATGTAGTTAATCCGTTAAACCCGTTTATTAGTATTTTGTTTCAACTGAACAGCGTCGATAGATGTCTCTATCATATAATTAGTTCGAAGGAAGACAGAAACAAAACATCCATTATCCACGGACTCACTGCAATCGTAAAATATTTTGTATAATATCAGCAGAATCTTTTACATATGTAAGTGTGTGTGAATATTTGTATGTGTGCGTGTGTGTTTTTGAATATGTGCATGTGTGTACAGCTGGAACCGCCAAATTTCTGCTCAGATCAAAAATCATCATAAATTTTCATAATTTGTGACAGCCCTGCCCATTTCGCACATTGGTGTCTATCATTTAGATCGAGTAATGATCGCTCTGATGTTATTTGTGGACCTAACAGTTATGCAATCATCCTATCTATTCTGAATGCCTGCTGATTTTCGAATGTTCTTTGCTAACTACACAAAAATCACACTATGTGTTATACATACACACATACTAAAATATGATATGTTAAATATATAAATCAATTATTTAAACATACGTATTTTCCCAGCCGGAGTAATGAACAGAACGTAAATTGAGAAAGTTTACCATCGGTGTAATATATTGTTTATGATTAATTAATTGCCGGTATAATTAATTTGAAAAGTGTTTATAAGTGTTTTACTGCTGACACTTGAACGATAAACATTAATTATTATACGCAATTAAATTACACAAAGTGATCAAAGCGTGTGAACTGCTACATCACATTTTAGTATGAGCTGTATTGTACTTGATTATACCTACTACAATAAATTTCTGTTATTATATAAATTTTGTAAAGTACTGACGGTAAACGGTGTTATCTTAAACGTATTTACAGGACTAAAATATCTTGTTTTACAGACCAATTTAGTTTTTTTTTTATTAATAGCACATTTAGTTTTAATAACTTTTTTAAGAAAGGGCCTATGTCTAGCAGTTGCCTATTAAAGGCCATTAATGATAATACACGCTATACTAAAGAATTAATTGTTCTTGATCTCCCAGAAAATTCTAAAATGTCTCAGTATTTTTTCCGTCAATCTAAAACGTTTGACGGAAAAATTACTGAGAGAAAAGATGGACCTAGATTTAACAAAATGTTGACAAATAATAATAATCTTTACAGTCTCATAAAAAGATAATATATGACGGCAGTCGTACTGTATTCCAGTTGCGAGAGACGGCGGCTGGATGGCGCTAGTGGAACGTGCACCGGACGCACCATTTAAAAATTATCTAGTCGATTTAATTTTATATCGATTATTTGGCTCAAAACACATGGATTCAAACTAGTAAATTATTGTGACGTTACCCCCTCCCTAAGCGACCGCCTTTATAACGAGTTGCGCTGTTGAGACGGCACGCATTTCGAACGATTGCGTCCTGGTGCACGGACCACTGTCTCTCTACAGTCAGTACTGCACGATTATTGGATGTGGAACGTTATCTCTGATAATTAGTACTATCTTTATTGCGGTGGGTACGTGGACCACTGTCCCTGACAGTCAGTACTGACCTATGTGACCGCCTTCATTGGTATAGTATAAGATATTTAACTAATTCTACACCTTTGTTAATTTCCTAGGTTTAAGATATTCTGATTTATTTGAGTTAAGTAAGTAAGTAAGTAAGAGAATAAATTTTGTATATTGCCATATCCAACTTTTACTTCTAATGTTTAGGCCTAAGCCGACATATACATAAATTGAGGCCCTAGACCCCACACTAGGATTCCCTGTGTTGTGGGACCTAGTCTCCTTCGTTCGGTTACATTGAGAGCGATATAAAAATATTAAGCAAGCTTTTTGGCGCAGCTTGTCTATGTAAATTTGCCAATCGATGTTTGTTTATTTCAGACTCGCTTTGGAAGACTGACTATGTGTCCTTTTTTGTGCTCCTGACAACATGTGTGCTAAATACATGAACATGTGTTCAGTTGAGCCATAAAACCATAACAAAGAAACTTATGATCTTGACGGTTATTTTGGCACAAATGAAAGAGTAGTAACAGAAAACCTACAGTATATAATCTTGTACGGTACTTATTATTGGGCATATATACTTATGGCTATTGAGGAGAAGGTTTACTTGGTGCCAAGTAACTTTCGCACATGGACATGTACAAATCAACGTTTTTTGAGAATTCTTTCTAGGTTTTTTTTATTATCTATTTAATTTACTAGTAACCCAAACTTATATTTACAATTAATACTTGCAATAACTTCTATTCTTTAGTAATACTGTAAGGTAAATTAAAATGTATTATTAAGCATACTCATGGAGGGGCTGGCCACATTTGCCGAAGAACCGATAACCGTTGGGGTAAACGAGTTCTTGAGTGGAGACCGCGTCTCGGCAAACGTAGTGTAGGACGTCCACAAGCCAGGTGGAGCGATGATTTGCCCAAGACGGCTGGCAGGAGCTGGATGCGAGAAGCCATAGATCGAACTAAGTGGCGTGAAATTGGAGAGGCCTATGTCCAGCAGTGGACTGCGATAGGCTGATGATGATGATGATGATTAAGCATACAGCTACAGCAGCAGTCGATTACAAAAATGAACTTGAAGAAAAGATTTCGTTACGGCGCGACTCGAGCTACGGCGTAGTGGTGTGCTACAACGGCTATGATTATTGTCGTAGCAAATTATAGTAATGATATTTTTAGATTTATCTATTTACTAAAAATAAATCGCTACGAACAGCTAAAACACTTCAACTTCAAAAGTAAACTGGTTAGTTAAAATCCAAAAGTAAGTGTCCGTCAGTGTAAGCATCCATAAAACTTCAAAACCTTTTTGTAAAACTAAAAGATATTTCCCACGAGAGAAAAGTACACGTCAGTATTCATGTAACACATAGAGATGACAAGAAAAATATATTTAGGGGAAATATATTATTTCGAGAGATGCCATCTAGTGTCGACTATAAATCGACCAAGGTTTCCCATGGGCATCCTTTACGTTTCATCTTTCCCTTCTATGGCGAGCAAAAATACCCATCCTTCTAAAAATTTATAACTAATATTTATTACTCTACTCTGTTTGGGTTACATATCACATTTACATCAGATTTGGGTGCACAAAATACTAAACGTAGATAATAATAAATCTCTGTACCAGATTAGTTACAAGGTTAACTTAAACAGGAAAACTTAAACTTGGGAAGTACAATTGGCGGCCTTATCACCCGGAGGCAATCCCTTAGAGCGATTTCACATTATACGATCCGATATCGGTAACGTGCGCCGATACAATTTCGGAGGTAATAAAATGTATGTATGTCTCGGCTCCGATATCCGATACCGGGCCGCACAATGTAAAAGACAGATACATATTTCATACATTTTACTTCCTCCGATATCGTATCGTGTAATGTGAAAACCCTCTTACAGGTAACCGTGATATGTACACACATACAACTATCTTTGTTATTTATTTCATCGCTCTTCAAATTTCTTTTTTTATTTATGTTATTGAGGACTTACAGCTAACAAAAAAAAGTTGCAATAAAGTAGATAACGGTGAGCCGATCACAAGTCCTCACTTGTTGTGATATGTTAAACAGAAAGATGTGAGCAACAGCATCAACAATTTTCAAAAAAAAGTACAAGAGAACGCTACTGCACAACAGTGTATGGTATAAGAAAATTCCATTTTTTAAAAATAGTAACGCTATTTTTATTTATTACTAGTTTACGTACGCGTCTCCGTCCGCGTGTATGTTGATTATCGTAGTGAAAAGTAGTTTAAAGGTTGCCTGGAAGAAATTGCTTTTTAGCGATAAGGCCGCAATTTGTACATGGTCGTTAATATGTTATGCTAGTTTATTCTATTCTATTCTATTTATGTACTATTCTGATGTGTAATTTATGTGGATTTTATGGATTTATTAACTGCACGGAGGGGGTAGTATTACTATTACGCTTAGTGTTATATTTTAAAACCCCACATGGGGCCACACTTTGCGTGATCTATAAATTGTTTTCTGAATCTGGGTGTTTTTGTCTCTGCTCATGTATGTTTGTAGAGTCCTCCGAGGCACATAGATATTAGGAATACCTTTATACAAATGTAATTGTTAACTTTTTTTTCAGTAGTTTTTGCCTGAAGGTATAACAAACATCAACGTTCACAAATTTTCCCATTTATAATATTAGTAGGATTGTAATTACAGGTCTTTGAATGGGGTATATATTTTTAACAATAAATGAAAATATTTTCAATAAAAGCGTCAATTAAAATAGTCCCTCCTTGCCTCTTAAAAGTTGTAACTCTATACAAGTCAAGTAAAAAAATAATAATAACATAAATTTCTACAAAACTAATAACACTTTATATAAATGAAACGTCTTACACCTCCTTAATAAAGTTCTCGTAAGTACGATTATTCAGGAGAGGCTCTCATTTAACGCACGTGCGATAAAACGACCGCCTTCACGAATTTAATTGACACGTTACCAGACCCAAGCATCTTAGAACAGTCTCACACGGAAAAACACTTAGTATTCGGCACTTTATTAAGCTACCTGATCACGTAAGCGGAAATCTGCCTGACCAATAATACACCTTTACCCTTTATCTAATTTGTATTCAGAGTAAGAGCGCGAACCCGGCAAGGATTACAAAACTGTGTTCGCCAAGAGACTGTAAACAGCTTTAGAGCCTTTATTGTTGTTAGGTCCGTTTTCAACTTATGTTATATTGAAAACTATGAAGTTATTTTTGAAGAAGTGAAGTGAGAGAAGAGAGAGAAGTGCTTCCAAATCTGTGCTTAACGTTTTTAATACACAGCCACACAACATATATTGGTTAATCAAGGAGTACTTAAAATTAAGATAAAGATCGTGATTCTCTGGGACCAATTGGGCAAAAATGGAAGCACAACATTAATCACATTCTTGTACCGCTTGAGCCCACCAGCCATGTGCTAGCTACTGCCACTTAGGTCATAAGATAATTAATAAAAAGCCACAAATCTCGGTTCTTTTATATTAAATTAGTAAGTTGGTGAATAAGATAGCATCCTATTTGAAAATAAATTCTTCGTAGTTGTGAAACGGTTCAAAACAGTCTGCATAACTGAAATTATAAAAGCAATTATGGGAAATTCTGTCCTATATAAAACCTGATATCAAAACGAAAGACAGAGTAGCGTAGGTACTTTATTCATTATTAACTGGATTATTAACTAAACCTAGAGAATAATTGAGGTTATACATATTTCATTTTTATCTACTGTAATCTACTCAAAATACATATCATTGTCAGCCAATACGTAGTGAATCTTTTGTTTACAGCCCATGATTGCTATTCTGAAATTCATTACAAACTGCTAAAATTTAAACTGCGAGTTGAAAGCATTGCTATTTGTTTATAATTAATAGAGGACTAAAATGTTTAACATGAATTGCTTTGAAGTTAATGCAACATAGCAATATGATTGATTTAATATTATTTTAAATACAAACATGCTTTCATTATTTAGCATGAAATAGATGATTAATATTTAGTGGCGGTACTAATTGCTGATCACAATTTAAATTTAAAAAAATTATATATAGTTTCAATAACTACCAAAAATACCTTACAATATGACTTCAATGTAATTCTTCTTAATAGGTAGTATTTTTGGACTAACTTTAAATTTCTTTCCTCCAATAATATACCAGGCGCTGCCATATACTTTTTCATCCCTACTCTTCTTGCCATCCCATGGTTGCCTGTTAGATATTGCTTAGCAGCGATAAGGCCGCCACTTGTACTTGATAATAGTTTAAAGTCAACCTTGTATTTACATAAGCTGGTGTACAATAAAAAGATTTAAGTTGTTTCACTTGCTGCTTACGCCCGACGATCATGAATACATTAAAAGCTCGTTATTGTGTACTTACTTACTGATTCACAGCCACAAAGCAGAGAATAAAGAAAATAAATATAATCAGCTTAACTATCACTAAACCGCCTTATAGCTTTTATCCATCCTGAATTTCTCTTTTCCAATGCAAACAAAATCGTATTGTAACAACGAATAACTCTATTGCCTCTATTCCAGCGAACCTAAGCCGACTATTCGCGTTTGGAACAAGCACAAAATAAACCTGTTTGGATATTTATACCTCCAAGCGTTTTCAACAGATACATCTGCTCGATTCCACCTAAATTGATTAAAACAAACAGTTGAATTGAATTATTCTATGAATAGTAAACATATTTGCACAAACGTTTGATTCTTCTTTGTTTATCCAGCCAAATAACTCCGGGATTTGATGTTTCAATTATATCCGAACAATTTGGAGGATTTTCAAAACTTTAAGCGTTTCTTAACAATAGGAGTTTTTAATTATTGTTCTATTTTATATTTTGTACTGAGTGTCTTTTTTTGGAATAAAAGCGTAGGACACTTCCGTCTTTTATGTATCATAATTCAAGCGTATATCTAAGAACGTTAAAGGCAAAGGATGTTTACTACTTCTAGGACTAAATACTAATAGAAATTCTTCAAATAAAATAGTAACTAATAGGTATTTTTGCCGGTAAACAAGGAAAGCTTCAATTCTTACTTCAAGTTAAATTTATCGTGCTTAAATAAAGCAGCTTAACAACGTAAAAGAGAAGAGACCAACACAGTTAACGCAACGTCCACTAGGGATTTGAATTCCAAGATATTTAGTGGGCTTCCACAGACCCATCCCGGCCGGGAGCGTATACGTTGTAAAGTTATAAATCACTGGCGTACACCTTTGGGATACCAATTTAATTCAGTTGTGTTGATACTGCACCGGTACCTTTTGCTCACCAAATTCATTGCTATGTAGCCAACAAAAGAAAACATATATCACATGTTGAACACTCTATTAGCTTAACTTATATGTATATCTAGTAATGAGTTTTGGTATTCCCACTTTTAAGCAGCCAGAATTATTATTAATACTACCGTGTTTCTTCCACGAATATAAGCTGTATTTTCACAAAAAAAATGTGATAATTTGTTGTACAATTAAAGAAAAACAAACCACCCAAACAATTAGTTTTTATTACCATACTAAGATAAGAAGTTACAGACAGTCGAATTTGATATCGCTAAGTAAGCATTTAGTGGAGGTACTGAAACTGAGTTTACTTACAAAGTCAATATTAAGAAGTTCTAATCACTTCTTCACAGTCGTGATTATACACAAAGCCACCGAAATTAGAATCAAGAAGTTAAATGCTTTCTTGAAGCAAACAGAATTCCTATTAAATTCTGTTTACTTCAAATTATATCCGCTGCCTTGGCGTTTACTCAAAACAACAACTCAAAAATGTCATATTTGAAGTAAAGAACAAATATATTTCGACTAAAATAACCAGAAACATTTAAAATAACGTTGTAAAAACGATCACTTTAAATGAAATTGAAAGCTTTGCAAACCATTTATTAAAATAAACACTTCAAAAACATAAATTTGCATTATTGTGCGCCCAATACTTAAAGACTGAGTCGTTTATATAGCATATTACACTTTCAACTTAATACTGGCTTAAATAAACGTTTATTTAAGAAATAATATCTAATTTGTTATCTAAAATACTGAAAACGTTTTCGACCAAAAAATGTCCCTAAGCTGTCTGTGCCGAGGCTTACAATATTATGAAATCTTAACATTTCGAATTCAGAATATTTACTTTTACTCGTCTGCTAAGAACCAAAGATCATTTGCAGCCTTACTCAAAGACAATTTTTATTTTTTTTTACTCAAAAGCTTTCTCTCACCATTTTCCGCTGTTAGTTTAGTCTTATATAAATATATTTATGTATACAGAGATTATATACTCTGTTATTACTTTTAGCTTAGACGGCGTTATTGACTTCTTAAGGGTTTTCCCTTTCTTTCATAATTCTGTGTGATTTTAAATTGTAAAAATAATATAAAGACTACTTAAACGAGTAACTTTTTTTACTCAAATACTCAATGATTTTTACGTGATGTTGAGAAATTATTTTATTTTTTAAATAATATAACTATTAGTTAACTCACCCGCAGACATAGTTACTGTTTAAAACTATTAAACGTTAACATGCAAAAGCAACAACTTCAAATCACAAGTTGTGTGCGGTTCTAACACTAATCATAATCTATACTAGTGTTGTAAATTCGAAAGGAACTCGGTCTGTCTGTCTGTTACACTTTCGCATGTAACCGCTTCACCGATTTTAATGAAATTTAGCATGAAGAAACTCTGATTTTTGAGGAAGAACATAGGCTACTTTTTATTGCAGGAACCGTAATTTATAATACATCTACCCTTAGTGTCCGTAAATATGTTATTTGTATTCTATTATCACTAACTTGATATTTTATGTTAACACATTTCACAAGTACAAATAATAAACGAAATCCGTAGGCTCAGAAAAACAGTTGCGGCTTACACACCTTTTGAACCATCCGAATGTATTTAATGAGCGATAATTCTTCGAACGGGAAGATTTACAGACTCTACGAGAATGGGTGAGGTCGGCTTCCAGCGAGAGCTCTATTCGTTGTTACAATATATCAATGAGAGGTTTCCGAAGAATAAACTGTGTGGGTCACGTATCACAAATGTTTTTCTACCCAATATTATATGGAGGTGAAAGAGAAGTTCTGTGTTACACTAATTGGGCCATAAGATAAACATTATTTAGATTTGGTGCGTTAGTTATTTAGGGTTTATATAGAGATCCGAAAACCTGGTGTTTTTAAACGTGAAAAACAGATTTCATCTTGATTCTACATAATACCATGTGGTGTTCTGTGTATGTCAGAGTAAAATATTTTTAGTTCTTTCTTTCTTCTTTAATTTTTTTTACAGGTGTATGAGTAAGTTGGTACAGCTTTTTAATTTGGGTAATTTAGCCTATTCTATATGGTATTGTTTTACTTATATAATTGCTTATTTAAAATTTAAATGTTCCTTTTTACACAATAGCTGCAGAAATAAAAAAAATACAAATATATACATATATATAGACCACTTAAACCACTAGGCCGACCGTGTAGTCAGGCTGGCTGCAGACAGGCTGTTAATGATGATGAGTCAGGTTACAGAGCTCAAACCTCTCCCTTTCCTTTAATTCTAGGAAAGAAATGAAAGGACTACTACCTAATTGAATTGTTAAGTATTGGACGCCGTAGTTTCTCTTCTACTATGATACCGGGGCCTTGAAGCGGGGCGTGAAAAATTATCTCACTAGGACGCCATAGTGTGTGTATATATATGAGTTGGTATTATAATATTATAGTATAATTTGTTCCAAGTTTCCTTCACCTCCTTCTTTCCTTAGTTGCCCCTTACTACGCATATGGAATGGATAGGGGTAGAGACACTTCTCATTCTGAAATTATCACTACACGGAGAAACCACCTCACTCTCGCGGTAAAATGATACATAAGAAAAGTGCTCAGCAATCGTATTCTCTAAGAGTATGGTATCATTCCGGTTGAGACTAGCCCATATGTGTAGCGAAAATCAATAAATATATACATATACTATATGTATATAATATACGCAAAGTGCCATAAAAAAGATAATACCATAAAAATTCACTTAACACATATACGTTACTTCGTGTATTCGGCTTAACAGCTCACACCTGTACCATTACCTACTTTTCCATTATAAGACGTCTAGAAATTCAATTCAGCCAGTATTTATTAATTTTGGATCACAGTATACCCGGTATCAATATTAACATTGATATTGGCAGTTCCTCGGTCTTCTACCTTACACAGTTGAATAATTGAATAGCTGTGACTTCTGTTGGTGTATTTACTTCTGTCCGTGGAAATGTTATATTCATTTTATGGGTCCGTTTTATTTCAACACGTTTAAAGAAAATTTTTATGCTTCTACTACTCCGAATAGTACTTTATATACCCACATTAGCTGCCACATTGACTAGGCTGCCTGATAGAAAGCATTAATAGAATTAAGAGTGCTGATACACCATCCTCATTGCATATGAGGACAATTCACCTTGTGAACGCAATATTTCACCTGACTTGGGAATCGAACACAAGGATTAACACACAGAAGGCGCACCTACCTACTAAAACTGATTAATATTTATTTATTCTTTTATACACCTTTATATTTTACGTATAAAGTAATTAAAAATATAATGACAAAGTTCTCATATGTGTAAATCTCTAAAAAACAAGCACATTATACACGAATAAAATAATAAATTAAATGAAAACATGTTTGAAATAAACGGAAACTGTTATATAAAAATATGTGTAATAATATATTACTAAGAATCATTTAAAAGAAGTCGACTAAACTCTCGCACAATTTACTGTGTTTTGTTTTATTTATTTGAAAAACAATCTCGAGTCTAGCATCCAATTTAATACAGTACTATGAAGGTAGTAATGCAGTAAATTAGAGAGTACAATCCCAATTAAACTGAGCGAAACTTTATTTGCGATTAACGAGACAACAGTTAAGTGAAAAATAAAACGGTTAATCTACACTTTAGTAGTGTTTTACAATCATTTACGAATATGATTTGGGCAAATTTGTCTAGTGATTAATCATGCTAACCGCTAACCCAGAGTCGTGGGTAAGAATTCCACACAGGACAAATATTTGTGTGATGAACACGATCATTTGTTCAATAACTTATTAATATAATATAAATTATTTTTATATAGGTATGTTTTTAGAAATAAATAAATAAATATTTCGGACATCTAACACACAACACCATTTAGTCCTAAGCTAAGTAGAGCTTGTGTTATGTGAATTAGACAACTGACATAATACATATACTTACTTTTTATGTATATACATACATATTATACATAGAAAACCCCTAAACTCCAAATACTTGCAGCTCAATACAAACATGTGGAAATGGGAATCGAACCCGAGACCTCAAGCACAGCGGTCGCATACGCTACCACCACGCCACCGAGACAGTCAAGAAATATATAAGTATGTTTATCAGTAGTCTGGTTACCATAGCAAGCTCTGCCTAGTTTGGAAATGTTATAAATTATGCAGTGATAATATCCACGCGATTCTTCGATTTGCGGTTGACATTTTGCCTTTTAAATACTTTAATTTGAACTCCGCCTGAAACTAATTTTAAGCGAGTTTGAAACTTAAGTAAAAAACTTTTTCATGAAACCAAGTTTATTGAAAAGAAGTTTTTAAACTATTCCCGTTAGAGATAGTTATTTAGTCTTTTAATATTTTATATATTTTCAATAGCTGGTCAGGGAAAAAATTATTTAATTCAGGAAACTATTTGGTTAGTTTGAAGCTCCCTTAAAAGATTGTAAATAGTCTGATGTAGCAACCGCCATAATGGTTTATTCTTTTGAATGAAAATATTTTTTTCAGTATGTTAGTTTTTCTTAGCTGTCTTTTAACGGTTTTCAGGACTGGCATGAAGATTAAACCTGACCTTGGAAGAAGTGGGAGAGCCACGCTTGGGCATGCATGGGCCGGCTCGACCGGAGTGATCCTCACAGAAAACCGGTGTGAAACGCCTGCGCTGTGTTTCACCGAGTGAGTGAGGATACCAGAGCCCCATAATCCAGCCCTTCCCCTCATCCCCCTTCCCTCCAAGGCCGGCAATGCACTTGTGACGGCTCTGGTGTTGCGGGTGTTCATGGGCGGCGGTAATCGCTTACCGTCAGGCGATACCTCTGGTCGATTGCCCCATATTCCATTAAAAAAGAAAGTTAAACTCAGCGAATATGTTAAAATAATTGTTTTTACCATTTTGCAGTAAAATATAGAGAAACTTAGTGGAAGGCCTGTGTCCAACATTGGACGGCTTATGGCTGATGATGATAGTATCTAAATATAACAAGATTTAGGTAGTAGAGCCAAGCTTATAGCACGAACGGGCTGACTCGAGGCGGTACTACCCTCGGACAGAAGATTAATCTAAAATGACAGCACTCATGCTGTCGTGCTTCGTTAGTGAGTATGAGATCTAAGGAGTTTAACTTCAGTGAAGTCGGCTAAAAAATAAACTCAATGTAGTTGTTGTAAATAAAACATGCTTTAAACTAAGGTCCACGCGCCAATGAAATACGAGAAACACAAATAAGGTTTTGAATGTCAACAAATTTTCACAAGAGATAGGAAAAAGCTATTATAAAGTTAAATTAGTTTAAAGTTTGAACTTTTCGATTTCATGCTACTTTCTAAGCAGATATATGGCGCTGCAAAATGTCAGTTCTAATAATAGAATTATTCGCAGCTAGCAACTATTAGAAATACACAAAGTCAATTTTGTGCTCAGTTGGTATATTTTCTTCTTAATTTAGTTTAATTTTAATTTTAACCGTAGACTTACCGCCCTTAAGGGTAACTCCCGTTCCGGCTCGTTCCTGGTGCAAAGGCTGTCCTTTACCATTCAACGCGGCAATGCTGCAAGTATGATGGGCACAAAGGTGGAAAGCCACCAGAAGGTTTTAGGGATGGGTAATATTTTCTTAAAATGACCTGTAATATTTTTCTTTTAATATATGATAATGTAATAGATGTGTAACATATATAAAATAATATATGTTAGTAAAACTTTATTTTTTTTAAATTGAAAACAAAAAAAATTCTACTCATGGGATTCGATTGTTTTGAAACTCAAGAATATCAATACATCAAAGAAAGTCGTATTAGTTACATAATTTATTACTCAAGAACGGCTGACCCGATTTGGCTGAAAATTGACAGGGAGTTAGCTTAAAACCAGGAGACGGACATACATACATTACTCAGGCTTTTTATTTACTTGCGATGCGGCGTTAGCCGCTGTTCTGGTTGTTGTGGGGCTCAGTTAGTATGAACATAAAAAGAGTCTATCATCTAAACATGTAGATTAAAAATACGTCCAGAAATCTAAGTTATTAATGAATAATGGAAATTAAAAAGTAAATTATAGTAAATCACTTCATCTTCACCAAATTTAATTCATCAATTTCAATTGTTTCTGAGATCGTCTCAATAAATATTCTGAGAAAAACATAAACTATTACTGCTGAAAATATGCCAGAACATATTAATACAAAAAAAGAAATAATAAAACTTTCATAATAACTAATATACAGCTTACGAATTCCGAAACAACTAACGTTTATCAGACAACGAGTCCTTATACCGGGTACATAAGTATTAAGTACACCAGGTACATAAATATCTGAACATCACTTATCGAATTTGGGAACAGTTATTCCCCTATTTAATAGAGTAATATCTGAAGATTACAGAATTTATTCAATGTGATACCGTATAGAGCACCACCCACGATAAGAATATTTATTCGGGTACCCATTTCGTCCTTCAGGCTTTCATACGTTTTTAGGTATTCCTTCCCTATTGTAGCCAATAAATAAGGAATGAGGGGAACGAGACATCGTATCGCACGTATTAATTATGTTGGAAATAAATACTATAAGAACCTATTTATTTGATTTACAACTGGCTACAGTAACGATGTTTCTACGAAAAGTGGAAGCTGCTTGTAATACTCGAATAAATTACTCGAATAAACTAGTTTTAGGGCTTGTCATAGATATGTCAAATGTCAACACATGGATTCGCGTATAGGATAGTGATTTTGTAAGACCGCAGTAATTGTAAACTAGTCAACGATTTTGTTACAGGCTCGCGCCAAGAAGCCTTATAGACGCTTGCTTTGACTTTTCTGTATTATCCTATTTATTCCTATAAAGAACCAGAGCATAATTCAAATTCCAAAATTTGTATATCACTAAAGGTGGATAAGCAATGTTTTTTTGGTGACTTCCAAGCGCAAAAAAAATATAATACATGGCCATCTACTGAAGACACACCCAACTACGGAGTAACTGATACTGCATCGCAATTTAGAAAGTTTTGCAGCGATCAGCATATAGTATTAAACATTCCAACATAAACTGTTGGGTCGTGGCGCATCAGACATTTTCACATCGCAGGGTCGGAATATTTTCTCTTTGTCTTATAGGGACATGACAGTGTATACCCGTTATTCTATAATTTCATTCGGCAAATATTTCATTCTTAAACTTTTTGTATTATTGAGAATTATTAGTAAAGTCACAATAACAGAGATAGTGGATCTTAGGACAGTTACCATAAGTTTTAAGTTCTTATTTCAATGCCATACTTCTAAAATATACCATCTGGGAAAAGAGCAGTTATCTTAAAATAATATTACATTGTTACATACACTTGCATATTATTGAAACCTTTTGATCTTAAAAATATTACATACTACCTATCTGGTTTATATTAACGCCAACTTTATACAAATAACTAATGATAGTTGTGATAAAGACTATAAGTAAAGCGAACGTGACTCGTAAACTGTTCCAACGAAGTTAAACGATTGTGATAGAAATAGTACACGTCAGTGGCGTGCAGGGTACTAATCCATTACATGGCTGCTTCGCACTGAAAAGAGTATGTTACTGTTTTTCTTACTAAACGAGTATTGACTATACAAGCTGTGGCTTACTTTAGTTTTATTAAGAAAAAAAAATTTTTTCTTAAAAAGGTTACGTAAAATTTTTATTTTGATTTGCCAACCCTTATTCTATTTGCGGGTTTAGTTTCCAAGTTTGCGATAGTATAGTTTTTGGTTAATATCCACCTGACACTTAACTTCCTTGGGAGAATAATTGAATGCAGATAGGATAAAAACAAGGAGTATTGCGGTAAGGTAAACGAAAAGAGTGAGTAGTTTATTATAAGAGATTCAGTAAGCCTTTGAGAAACAAAGTGAAAATTGCTAAAAAAATACGCTACGAAGTCGGTATCAAATAGTTAATGCCTATCCCATGTCTAAAGCAAGAATAGCCCAGATTTATTTCATTCCGTTATTGCACACTGTCGGCAAATGTGCACAGTATATTCATCCACACTGCACATTTCACGGATTTCAAGGATTTAGAAGCTTTAGAACTTACCAGTAATATAAAAAATGAAACAGAATCTATAACAATCTGGTTTTTTTTACTTTTATTGTAAAGGCATTAATAGTTTTAGAATTTTTTGGGGAAAAATGTAAAGCGATTTACCTAATCGCGGTACAATCTGACACATATTGCTAGTTTTTTGAGGCTATAAACGATTGCTGCCTGGCTGCTCCATTTGTCGTCAAAAAAAATTGTTTACCAATTTAAAGTTTACTAACAGTAAGATGGTAAGAAAAATAATATAACACTTTTTCAAAAACACCGACTTCAAGAACTGGACCAAATTGGAATGGGACCAGCTTTCGATTAATAAAAGAATCATCGAACAAAGTCGAAAGNAAACATACATAGATAATATTATATTTGTCTATACACTATGAACTACCGGTAACGTAAGATACGCTATGAATTAGATAGTTCTACCAGTTCACTGAGAAGCAGAAGGTGTACTTAAACGACGGGCAATGCAAATATTCTCATGTCATTAATTTACTTCCATTGAAATTTTTATAGTACTGTTGTTGAAGTTACCTTTGTTAGGAGTAAATTTTAAAATGCACGTGGAAAACTCTCTCGCTGATTACCAGAGTAATAATAAATAAGGATATTTTCGCTGAGAGCTAAAAGGTTTTAAAAGGAAATTGTTACTAGAGCAACATATATGAGAAGAGACAATGGTTTTGAAGACTGGGGGTTTTTTAAATTTTATTACACACTGTACCTTCCGTTAGTTAGTCGATCTATGGGTCTATATAAAAAGACTGAACATTTACCTGAGAAAATTTTAGTATAATGTATAATAATTAATGTATTTTTCTACACGATAATATATCTAGTTACAAACATGATTTCCAGGAAAAAAATAACGAATTCCACAAAAACACACGATGTATAGAACTTTATTAATGAATATTCCTAAAGCCTAAATTATAAATTTTTAGATTTATCAATAATGAGTCTCTTAAATCCATACTGATATTACAAATTCGAAAGTAACCTGTCTGTCTGTCATGCATTCGCGGTTTTATTGTTACACCGATTTTAATGAAATATACCATGGCATGTATATATATATATTATAATAGAGGAACCACGAAACTTCAACAGAATCTTGTTTCAATCATGTAGGCTGGTCTCGTTTATATATATAGATTATATTAGATGTGAGCATTTAAAACTAAACATTATCCATTATTAAGTAGTAGGATATCAGATTGAATGTCAAAAGCAAGTGACTATAGTTTAGTGCCTATCAACAGTTGATAACAGAAAGCAGGAGCTATAAAATTGGTAACAAAGCACCTTGACATTCGCTGACAATTAGACATTCTCTCTGTAGTTATTATATTTAGTGTATTTGACCAAACAATTTCAATCCAATGTCATAATGTAGTCAAACTGTACGATTCAACGGTACGCTACCTACAATACGGTAAATCCGCGTTTCGACTTCTCAACAAATAGCCTTACTAGCAATAACTGTTCATGGAAACGATCTTAATATCATCTAGGCCTTACCTTTGACTTTAACAGAGTCGAAATTAAAAATGCAAACACAGCTTAAACCGCAATCACTTTGTGGATTCGAATCATTTCAAACGAAATACATACATTGGGTATTTACATTTGGCGTTAACCTAAATTGGAACAAGTTGTCAGGAGTATTCATTCACTCCGGAAATTGAACGTGAGTGCATCAAACATTAGCCAATTTCATTATTTTTATTTGCGAATTGTAAATATGTTTTTAAATAAATTAATACAATGAGCACTTATTAAAAGATTTAATTATAGAAGCCGATGGCACAGCGACGGCTTACACATTTTGTTATTTGCTAACACGTTACCCGCCACAATCATTGACGGCAGACAACATGGCAAGCGGAAGAAGTCTTTCAGCGTTGCATCTACTCTCACTCAGTTGCACATTGTATCATTGATCAAACAGCGGGCGGAAAGAGTAATAAAACAACGTGTAGGATGTGGCAGTGGCCTGGTGTTGACGTCATATTGCGGGCGAGATGGTCACGTTAGCGTGCTCGCCCTGCATTTCTTAGGCATTTTGTACTAAGTTGTTGAAGTTCAAGAACCATTATAATAATATGTTAGTGTAGCCTTATATTCTGTTCGAGAGTCAAACAGTACTATAAGTAATGTTTACTGTTTCAGTAAGCTTTTAAACGGTTTCACTTTCTAGTTTTGTAAATAATTACATGAACGACGTCCCATAGGGCTCTAGGTGCTTCATTATGCTGTCTATTTGACTACTAAAGCGAATACTCATTGTTGACTTCTGTTCCCCGTGGACCCGTACTATTGAGTGCGACAGCTCTTTGTGACATCTACATATATTAATTAGTATACAATACATGTATATTTCATAGCCGTCTGCAACCTCATAAACGTTTTATAGGCATTGTTTATAGTTCTAGTGTTATGAAAGTGTGTGTATTTATTTGAGATGGTGCGTGATAAGATACTTTTTTTTGTAGATTAGCTCAATAACTTTCATAAACTTTCTTATCCTCTTTCTGGCTGTATCCTCATTCCTGACATAGATCGTATCGTGACATAGTTCTGGATCTTGTCTTTTGTTGTGTGTGAAAGTCCGCTGGCCTTTCTATGATGAGCTGTTTATTGAGTAGTGTGTTCAGTGTGGCCAACTCAGAATTAGGGCATCCGGTTCTTTCGACATCAAGATCTTGTTATTATTTCTGTCTCTTTCTCTCTCCCTTTCGGCGAAGACAAGATTGACAGCCTGATCCATATGCCCAGTTGGTAACATAAGCCTAATAATACGAATATTCACAGTATCTCTAGTTCCAAATCTTATAGTCTTGCTACAGACGNCAACGACGTGTGAATGATTTGAAACACAATAGGGAAGTTGCGGGTATATCTCTTTCTTTCTTCTATAAGCCCGACCTTAAAGAGATGTCTGTACTTTTAGAAAAATCATAATAGACCACAGACAGAAATCAATCACAGTCCCCAACCCGCACTTGGCCAGCGTGGGGACGTATGTCCTTAACCCTTTCCTGAGAGGAGACCCGAGGCCAGCAGAGACACATTATGAGCTGTTGATTGATTGATTGGACAGAATTCAATTAAAGAGCAGGAAACACCAACTATATCCCCTCAGTCCAAAAGCAATACCAGGTATGAATTAGTGTTTGTCCAATTATCGACTGTAAACAAAGCTAATTTATTCAATGTAACGTGTAAATATGTGTTTTACTAAATACTAACATTGTGCTGTAATCTTATGAAGGGGAAAAAAGGGTTAAATAGGGGTTATAATTAGAGGTTAATTAAGGTAAGGTAATCATTTGAGAAAAATCGTAACGCCTATACGCAACAGTAGAAAAAAATACTCACAGTCCTTAAGATCTAAAATGACAGCATTCGTGCTGCCGTGTTCCGTTGGTGAGTGCGAGACCGGAAGCTCAATGATGCAGAATCATCACTAGGTCACCCTGGTGTGGGTCAGCATGCTGCATTGTTGCATTGTCTGCATTCAAATGAGTATGGTGACCATCATTCTCGCATTCTACTTATGCTTTCCATCCCAGAAACTAGAATCACTTAGGCAGGCCCATGGATAAAAAAAGGATGGTAATTTCCCGCATCTTTCTCTTATTCTTGTTCCTATTCTTATTCTACCTTCAAATATCTTTCAAATTGTTCAAATTAATTTAAAAGGATGTTAGCTATCTTAACATTACTGCCTAGTTGAATAAAGTTGTCATCAACAACCTGTAAGAGTCAGCACAGGACAGACACAGGACAGAGTCATGGCGAAGAGACTACCCGTAGTCACCCTCAGTTCGAATTTAAATCGTTCTGAATTAGCCTCTTCTCCGCCACTTCGTCCGTCCGCAATAAACTTAACTGTCCACTGCTGAACATTGATCTCTCCAAGAGGTTGTTGCCTGCTGCCACGCTAGTACGTCGTCGATATCATTATCTTCTTAGCCTTTATTATTCCCGAGATTATTTAGTGGTTTTTATGAAGGATTCTTGCAAGAAAAACCCAACAGAAGTCTGACCAGGGAATCGAATCCGAGACCTTGAAACCACTAGACCGACGAGGCACCAATAGCAGTATATGGTCGATAATGATAAGAAGATTATAATAGTGTGTAAAAACGATTACATTTTTACAGAAATGGTGGTCGAATAAATCAAACAAAGTATATTTACAAAAGGCTTTTCTTCATCCGGACACACTGCACAGAAATATACATTTTTAAGTGCTTTTACCCCTTTAAGATACGTCACCATTACTCATTCCCTAATACTGAACACGCAAGAACATCATTCGCGGAACATTATTTTTATATTCGACTTGACACACTTTGTGCAGGTCAAACATAATACGTCAATGCTGATTCTTACACAATCTAATCAGATTAACAAACATCACGAAATACCTACACGACATTCAAATCAGAACAAAGCAGAATTTTAATCATATGTTTTTTAAGTATGAACATTTTCACTCATTTATTATTCTACTTCTATATAAACATATTATTCTTCTGCATCAATAATCTCTTGTAGAAGTATGAAGAATAATACTTCTGCTATTGCAGAATTAAACTTAATATAGATAAAAACATAATCTTAAAAAAAACTAATCTCTCTGTATCATATCGGATAATCGTGACATCGGATTGAGAGTGGGAGCACAGAAAGTGAACGTGTGTTTGTAGGTACACACTTGTGTACTTTAATATCTCCTGCGTAGTTGGCTGCTCTCCGTTGAGACTTGCTGCCCTGGCCGAAATTGGCTTAGAGAACATTATTGTCCTATAAAAGGTATTTTAAAAGGTAAGTGACAAAGAAAAACATTTAAATATTTCCTTCCTACTCATTTATTCAAATGCTTTCAAAAATGATTTGTTAAATGGGTTTGCATACGTGTCAAAAACTCAAAAAAATCTACACCGATTGAAGTCAAACTTTGCCATATTTAAACAGAGAGACGTCTCTAGCCCGTGAAGCACCCATGTGTAATCATTCTTCTAGCGCCCTTCAGTAAGCGCGCAGATTCATAAGAAGTGCCGTGGCCTGGCGCCCCTAATATTGCTGCGCCAGGTTGCACCACAGCTCCTGCACTATAAGTAAAGACACCTTTAAATATACAACCCGCTTCCAAGATTGTTATCTTTCTAATTTTCTACTAGCAGATACCCCTTGGTGTTACATACAGTTCTACTTTTAACTTTACTACATCAACTCAGATAGTGCCGGGGGCGAAGCTAGTCTGAAAAAGTTNAAAAGAAAATTAATACCTCATAGGCGCCCATAGCCCAGTTGCACTCGGTGACTAGAAACAATCTCCGAGGGGAAACAAAGACGGCGCGGTCAGTACCTGAATGGGTGACCGCTGGTGGCATGTTATCATGAGTGTCTCCGTGATTTGGAGGTCACGTTAAGTAGTCAGTCCCGGTTGTTTTCATAATAACAGCCGTGAAGCTTAGTTGGAGGCCTTTCGGCGGCTTAAAAACATTTAACAGCAAGATTACATAGTCACAACGAGAAACGAGAAACGATTTTGACTGCCTCGGTGGCCCAGCGGTAGCGTATGCAACTGCTGTTCCTGAGGTCTCGGGTTCGATTCCCGGGTCGGATCAAATGTTTGTATGATCTGCAAATATTTGTTTCGGAGTTTGGGTGTTTTCTATGTATGATATGTATGTATTTACAAAAAAAAGTATATATGTATTATATCAGTTGTCTAGTACCCATAGTACAAGCTCTGCTTAGCTTGGGACTAGATGGCGTTGTGTGTTAGATGTCGGAAATATTTATTTATTATTTATTTATTTATTTACAACGTAGTCCCGCCAGTCCCCAACCCGCACTTGGCCAGCGTGGGGATATATGGCCTTAACCCTCTCCTGAGAGGAAACTCGAGCTCAGCAGTGGGACATGATGGGTTGTTGATTAATACCTCATAAGGAGTAAATAGATAGATAGAAAACTCTTTATTTGTACACCGTAATACAGATATAAAAAGTACCGAAAATGACAAATGTATAATGTACGAAGAGCGGCCTTATTACCGAAAGCAATCTCTTCTAGGCAACCTTAGGATGGATCAAAAAGTATCGGAAAGGCAAGTATAAGCATCTCTTAGTTGATGGTTCAATGAGTTTGGAAAAATTATAATTTTATATAATTTCTAATTTAATATAATACCAATTTCTCATAAATATAATCTATATTAACACATACATACAACATATACATACATACAACACATACATACATACACAGATATATACATATACATACATGCTAATAACTGTAACTACTCAAATAAACTAATATTACATTATATGTATATACATATCAGTGACTGACTCGTTTATGACGTATAAAGTTCATGAACCATTTTCTTAAAACTATTATAGGAGTAGGAGGAGTATATAAGAGTAATTAGTTACAAATAGCAAATTTTGTTTATATATTGAGTTAAAAGTTATTGGACAAAAATAGATTTCGCAGTGTTGTAAGTGTTAAATGTTAGCAATTAGCATATGGTTCTTAAGTTATTGAAAATTTTAGCAAGGGTAACGTTTCGGGCTTACCTAAATCTTGAAAACGTCTGAAAGTAGATTTTTTGAAAAATATACATTATAAGACATTAATTTTTGCTTACTCATTAGTGTGTAGTGTTCCGTACCCAAAGGGTCGCTTCTTTACTTCACTGTCAGTCTGTCACTAGGCTGTATCTCATGAACCATAATAGTTTGACAGTTGAATGTTTTTAAAAATAATCTATTTGTGTTGCCGCTTTAACAACAAATATTAAAAAACAGAATAAAATAAATATTTAAAGGGGCTCCCATATAAGAAAAGGATTTTTTTGCTTGTTTTTGCTCAGTATTGATAATGGTACGGAACGCTTCCCACGCAAGTCCAACTCGCATTTGGCTGATTTTTAATTTGTTTGAAGAACACCGGTGTAATTAAATGGCTTTAAAAATCATAAAAAAAACTTCTTTGCTAGTAAATCAGTACCACAAATATTACACTTTATACAATATCTATACATTTTCATCGTTTTTACTGTTAATATAATATGCCAAATGCTTCGGGAGCGAGAAAAGTTTATCATCAAAACGCCAACTGCGATATTACTTATTTTAAATTAGTGTGATCTAAGACATACAACAAAATTATAACTTCCTTTTTTTCAGTAACGAATGTCGTTATAAAATAAAAGCTACAAAACTTCACCTTACTATTGAATAGGTTATAAATTCTTGTACACATAGATTGTAGAATCCACGTTATTGTATCGGTCGATACGGTACAGTCAGCATCATAATCATTTGTGCACTCAAAGTGCTCAAAATGGTGTGAAAAACATCAATTCAATTTTATATTGGCCCACGTGTTACACAAATTATTGTACGTATTCAAATTGGTCAAAAATATCTTAACTATCGGTTATCAAAATTGTGTGGTCTGACAGAGTGTTGATATGAATTAATATCTATCAATGCAAACTATTTAGAAAGATTTTTTTGTTGAAGAAAAATCAACGTTATCGCTCGTTGCACATTTTTCTTTCTTATTTACTGTATAACAAGAACTAGCATGCGAAAGGCGATCCCTTAATCGATTAGAATAAGTTCAGTTTGACTGGAGACCACAATGCAATTTGGAAATCTTGTATAATTTTAGTGTAAGTAAAAGAATTGGATAATAAATTCAACCCCTGGTTTGCTAAAGAAGCCTTTTAATAAGTTTCAATCTATTAAATGCTGTACTTCAATTGAAACGCTTATCACAGAAAAAATACAATTGAAAAAAAATATTTTGAAATTTCATATATAAATGCTGCAGTCTATCTTTAAGTAGATTTTTCACAAAAGATTACTTGACTAAAAATTTCAGTAAATGTACTAAGTTTTATTTCAAAGTAGTAATCAAACTACACACTGCCCATCCAGTTTTTAACGGATATACCAGGTGTGGCCAGCCTTAGTTTTTAAGAACTTGACCGAAATTGAAATTGGACCCAGCTTCAATGACAATCTCTTTAGCCTATTATGGATGCATAGATACCATTGGACAAGCTATTTGATAATCAATATGAACAATGTCAGCCAATACAATATTGACAACTGATAGTTAAGATATTTTGAGCACTTTGAGAGCATAAATAATTATGATGCTGACTGTACAATATCGACAATATTCGTAACAAATTTGTTATCTTGCCGTCTCTCACGTTTTGTTGAATTAGTAAGAGGGTACAGACAAATGGGCATGTAAGAAACGCGGAACGATCTCCAACTCGCTCCGAAAACGATAGTGCTCCACTAGTTACGATAATAAATAGGGGCTCAACGCTAGCAAATGGCCGATTAGGGCATTCTTGACTACAACACGGGCATTTTGATAAAGTTAGCATTTGCTCTGCAACGACTCTCAGGGGTTTTATGGCTAACAAATAGATAGCTCTTCACATTAAATCATTCACTAGTTTTTAAGTCTGCGTTGTCTAAACAAGCGTGGATACACATTCATTAGCTCAATGTGCGCCTGATCTACGTGAGCTAGGGCAAAACTCTTGTATGCTTTACAGATTACCCAAAGGACTTCTGGAGTTACAGTATAATTTAAGGCTCACTGAAGGAAATTCAGAAATATCTCTTATATATATTTTTAGGGCTTTTTATAAATAAGTTTTGACGCTTGCTTAATATATTATAGTTACATTCGTGCTTAGACCGATTATGTAGGATTTGGACCCACAACACTTGGCGCAGAAGGAAGCGGTGTGGCGACTG
>PKRV01000859.1:0-33862 GCA_003709505.1 Hyphantria cunea | reverse complement strand
TGTTGCGCACACACTTGTCGACTATAATATCTCCTGCGTAGTTGGCTAGTCTCCGTTGAGACTGGCCGCCGTGGCCGTAATCGGCTAGAAGGAAAACAATAGTAAAGATTATATAGGATATTAAATTTACAGGCCATACATTACAAGGAATGATTTCTTCGCCTGGTTTGATAATCATCCCTTTATGTTATAGGAACACGTTCACACAACGTTCCTCCACATAGCAATTACTGTTCTTTGTGTTCTTAGTGTATTTTAGTGCTGTCGTCAAAAAGTATATTCTGAAGCTGCAGTTTATAGATTCAGTAAAAAGATTTAGTAATGTAGAAAAATTTTCTGTTGAAAATCCTGAAAAATAAACTAGCACCATGGCGCAGTGGTAATGTGTGCGACTGCTGTTCTTGAGGTCTCGGGAGCGATTCCCGGGTCGGACCAAATTTTTCTGTGCTCTGCAAATATTTGTTTCGGAGTTTGGGTGTTTTCTTTGTCTAGTAGGTATGTATTTACAAAAAAAAAGTATGTATGTATTTATATCAACTGTCTAGTACCCATAATACAAGCTCTGTTTAGTTTGGGATTAGACGGCCTTGTGTGTTAAATGTACAAAAATATTTATTATTATTATAATCTA
The DNA here is from genome assembly GCA_003709505.1 of Hyphantria cunea. NCBI lineage: Eukaryota > Metazoa > Arthropoda > Insecta > Lepidoptera > Erebidae > Hyphantria > Hyphantria cunea. The sequence goes on along the minus strand of PKRV01000859.1, from coordinate 33,231 downwards.
TGAATAATTCTAGTGCTATCAACAGTTTATGTTAGCAGAATAAATTTCAAGGCCTAGTTAATATCCCGACAGCTAGCTTTTATCATCGGGTGACCCGACTGATGCGTTTGCCTTCCCCAATTGCTATAAGAAAGCTATGTGATCGTTATGAGTACACTGGCCAATACCTCCAAATTCTTTTGATTGTACTATTGCTATTGTCATCTTACTTGTCAAATAAATTCAATCTGTATTTACGTATACTGGTTTAAATTATAAACTAGTATTCAAATATTATTCATCGCGATACCTAATATTTAAATGCGATTTTTAGAATGTCAACCAGATTCTAAGACTATCAGAACCTGTGCACTAAGTCATAAAATTGTCAATAAACTTTTAGTTTAGTCGCAAATCTAGGCAACTTGTGCTTTCCTCGTTTCTTACACACTACGATTAAACACTATAGTCTTATTACCAGAAATTACTTAATTAATAGACTGCAGAGAAATAATACTAAATTGTAGAATGGTAATACTAACTATACGGTCATTTATTAACGTCATAGCATAAATAAAACATACTCCGATTGAATTATTATAGAGAGACATTTGGAAAAATATCTAACCACCAATCCAATCAAACATAACTTTAACTTTACAATCCGAAATGCACACATCAGTCAATAGCATACTTATATTTAAAAAACAATAACAACCAAAAACCAATACTTTCCAATAAGGAGCTCTGGGAATGAGTCAAATCGTTTGTACCATCAGTTTTGTTAAATCAATATCGGGTGCCGTTCTGCACAACAAACAGAATTTGCATTATGCACAACAAACAGAACAAACATGAATTTTATTTCAAAATTTTTACAAGCTTTATTCAGTTTCACCCGTTCCCGATGTTTGTCTGTAATTAAATCTTGCAAGTTATATTTGATCCACTTCCCGATTTCAGACTGAGCTCTAATTTGAAATATCTCTTTAGNCTCTTTAGTCATGATGTCAATGCAATTATATATATAATCTATATTATTATTACCGCCGAAACAAATTAGAGTCTAACATATTTCTGAATAACCCACCAAATATGGGTATCAAATAAAAGGGCTTAAATTTTTTTATTAACATGCAATAAAAGCTTGTTTTTTAAAAAATACCTTTTTATATAAATCACTTGTTTCTGAGATGAATAGACGTTAAATGGGATATTTTTCCTAACTCGCATGCAGCTTCCAAAGTTGTTCTAATTGTTCATATATACGAAGAAAATATACGAGTATAACTAACAAAGTGAAGGTTCAACTCGTGGTTTACTTTCGACCAACTGGTTGAGTTACCATAGTTATTCTAACAATCCTGTTAGTTATAGAGTTAATAGTTTTTGGGTCTGAGCCATTTTCAACCACTCTAAAACTTTCTTAAATTGTAAAGACGAAACCTGGATATATTAAGTAATTATGACGACTGTAACACAATGTATATTATGGGTCGTCATCGACAACCTGTTATTACCAAGAATAGTCTGGTCGTTTCAAATCTGTATAGAAATTAATAAAATTAAAAACAAATGTAAAACAAAGTGATTAATTATAATAAATGATTTAATTTGGATATGAACTAAAAAAAAGAAAAATATGTTAGGACTGGCAATAGTCAAAGCCACGAGTAAATATAGATAAATTTCATACAAGTAAACATTTAAAGTAGATCCACATAATGTGTTATCGTATAGCAGTTAAAATTGCCCAGAAACGAAGTGCGGTTGTAAAATTAATAGTTCTGAATTGATCGTTGGTATCGAATGGTCGGCGCCTGGGTGTCGACTATCTTTAACGTCGGCGGAAGATATTCCTGTCTTGCTGTCTACATATTCTAGTAAAGTTTTATCACATGCACGATTCTGCGAAACTCTCTTTTACAACTGATATTTAAACTTTACTAACTTAGAAGGCTAGGCAAGAACATCATTATTATTAAAGAACGTCACTTCCACACATAGGCGACCCGCAAGGTTCCACATAACAACCGGTCCTAATCATCAATATCATCATCATCATCAGTCCGTGGCAGTTCACTACTGAAAATGGGATAGGATGCAATCCGACAGGCCTATGTCCAGCAGTGGCAAGAACCTAGAGCTTTAATTTAAAGTGTTACTAACTGTGTATGTTACTGTGGAACAAAGATGTCTGAAATAAAGTTTATTATCATTAAAATTTTAATCTCATCCATTCCCCCCAACACTTAACAACTTCATTTACTTAATAAAAAATAATCTGAGTTTGAAAACTTCGTTGTAGAGTTAAATAAATTTCAAAACGATTTTTTTATTGTATTGTTCTTAACTCTAAAATCAAACAATGAAACACTAACTGTCGTTATTTCAACGGTTAATGATAAACAGCGATACAGAACACGGATAAACAGACGAACGGACAACGTTAGTTTACTAAAATACACAAGCTTAGTTCACATTTAGAATTTGTCAAATTCTATAATAATCATTCACGAGATCAATACCGATTATGATCGCATTTCAAAAAATTCGCAGAAATTTATACAACCAAGGAAATTCATGTACATATTTTACATGTACATATGCCCGATTATATTCATAAAAATTTAAATTTTTCTTTAAAATTAATTGCACCGTCAACTGCTACAGTCTCTCCTATACTTTTTGATCCATCCTAAGGTGGCCTGGAAGAGATTGCTTTTGGCAATAAGGCCGCCCTTTGTACATTATATTATATGTTAATCATTTTATATATTCAATTAATATTGTAAAAACGGTATACAAATAAAGAGTTTTCTATCTATTTATCTATTTTACTTTCCCCGTTTATTTAGTTAGGTGCTTTCCTCTGGGTACTAAACATCCTACAAGAATAACAACCTCGTGAGAAACCAAAACAAGGAACAAAACATAGTTATACAGCTTTCTACGTACAAGCTATGTTGTGAAGGACGGATGTATTTAAATGTTTCAGTTAGAGAATCGCCCGCCACGATCTATTAAATTAACGACGAGTAACTTAGGACTACAATAAGTGCCTCAAACTGTACATAAAAGATGAATTGTAGTAAAGTGGCTGTAAAGCTCGCAAAGTTGTTGTAAATTTCTGTATTTAAAGCAAGTCTTTGAGTTATATTAACGGAAACAATAGTTCTAATGATGCTAACTAAGTATGTTTTTATCTCGCAGTTGCAACGATAAACAAATCACAATACAAACATAACGACACGCCTATTTTCTACTACTATTGTCCTGACACACCTCTTTTGCTACGTGCACTTTCATTAATCGTTATATGCTTACTCGTGGGTTCCTGGTTCTTTTCACACTTTTCCTTATTTTTTCAGAACATCGCCGATTAAGTCGGTAAATGTTCGAAGTGGACGACGTACGCCGACACCTCCACAAACATTCACTCTGCAAATTCCTATTGTAATCACCAAATTGTTACCATTGAATGTATGATAGGAAGAATAAATACGATATAATCATGTATTAAGACGTGAAGATTTTCTTAATATCAACCAATTTAAATTCCTGTGGAAACCAAAGTCACCCAGTGAGTTATGGAAAGGGCTGTACTCGGTATTTCTTTAAGGGATCGCATCAGGAATGAGTTAATCCGGCAGAGAACTAACAAGGTCATCGACATAGCCGAAGTAGTGGGCTGGTCATATTTATAACAAAACCGATAGCCGTCGGGGAAACCGCTTTCTAATATAGTGCCTTATGGCATCCACAGCCCAGGTAAAGTGATAATTTGCGCAAGATGCCTACCAGGAACTGGATGCCTGCAATTTAAGAGATCTAAGTCCATTAGTGAATTGCGATGGGTTCATGATAATTATACTTTTTTTACAATATTTTAATTTAATTACAAATTCTAACATAAATTACAATTCTAATTTTTTTTATATACAAATATTATCAAAATCAACCAAACACAATCAAATAATTCATGTCATTATAATAACCCACCCCGGATCGGTCCCGGCGAAAAAGTGCCCATGACACTAGCAGCGTTGCCCCGCTGGATAGCAACGGCCATCCTCTGCACCAGGAACGAACCAGAGCGGGAGTCACCACATGTAAGAGCAATACGGCGACCAATTTCCGCAATCAAACTTTTGGCCTCCAATGCCCAACTGCCCAGAGTCTCCACGGCTATAGGCGCAAAGCAATAGTGCGTCCTCATTGCAGCGTACTTCAATCTCTTCCTATCAGCAGCATCCTCCGCCGCCGCCCCAGGAGCGTTGACAGTGCGACTCAGATGCGAGGGCGCGACTGTACTGACGCACGTAGCGTCCCACACCAAGCACTTTCCGTTCTTCCACGGCACCAAAGTCAAGCCATCCGGCCGCTTCCCGTCAGATCTGCTGATAAACACACTTAAGGTAGACTGGTAGTAAATGCCACGTGACTTAAGTCCACTTTGTGCAATTGTAATGCAGGAAGTATAAAGAAATAAACAAAAAAGAAAAGAATAAGTTTATGAAATAAGTCGTAATTTTACACAAGTTTTCCTTTAATAGTAAATATGTTGTTCCTCAGTGGTATGCTGTATAGGTTCTATATTTCTGACCACACACACTTTAACAGCATGTAGACATAAGTTTTCATTTGGGACAGTCAAACATGACCGTCTTTCTTTCCTAGGGGAAATCTTGTGTATGTACAGACTACGATTTTACTCACGTTTCTAGACAACCCAGCCTTGCTTTTTAATTGTTTTTTATTGTTTTACACTCTTTTGGTGACCTAGGAACTAGGTCAAAACTATTATAGGCGTTGGCTAGATGTCAAAGTTCGGTCTTTGTTGGTATTAATATAGGACCTATGACATCGGTTTTCTAACTGTATTGTAATTTGATCGTATTAAACACCAATCTTAACAATTGACTTTGAAATGCATTTAAATCTTAACTGACTCACTATTATCTTTTTGTTTGAAATTGAGACATAATTTCACATTCCATAATTTAGAGATGAAAAAATCGGGATTCATGAGAAAAAACATTTGCATGTGAAGCCGGCCTTGAGAGATTTATATTCGGTCTCAACAAAATCATTGCCATGAAAATCTATTTTTTATCAGCAAAAATTCTCTGTCTCAGCAAAACCATTGCCATGAAAATCTATTTTTTTATCAGCAATAATTCTCTGTCTCAGCAAAACCATTGCCATGAAAATCTATTTTTTATCAGCAAAAATTCAGTGATAATATGTTTCAATGAAATTTTCATGACGATAAGTTGATTCTTGAGGAACTACTTTGGCTACTCTTTCTTAAGACAACCAACTTACACGCAAGCCGGAGCCACGAGCACTAGAATAGAATACACGTTATTGTACAACAGATATAACAGCTTACATAAATATATAGTTTACATAATACATCAATTGAATCACCGTATACAAATGGCGGCCTTAACGCTAAAAAGCAATTTCTTCCAGGCAACCTTGGAATGGGAAAAAAAATAAGTTAAAAAAAAACAAATACGAATCCATGGGTAGTTAGGTGCGAAAAGAGAAAAAAGAGAAAAAAAAATGTAAAGATTAAAAGTGAATTCTATAAAGTGAATGATAAGATAAAACTACGCATTTTATTATAATTCAAAAGGAGAATTTATAGAAACGAATGCCTTTCGTATTAAGAAACTAATGTTATCTAGAAGCTCATTAAAATAATCTATTTGTCATTCTTGTCTATTTCGGACATAAGAAATATCATTGATATATCCCCGGGGTTCGGAGTCCGAGCCGACAAATGGACCAGAGAGATTCCTATCTCCAAAGTCATGAGTCACGATATACAGCTTTGGTGTCGGTTAATCAATAACTATTTAAACTTTCTATGATAATGAAAAGATGAGCAAACGTATGATAGAGGCGTCTAGCATCTCGTATTTCGTACTCGTATCAATTCTATGTATCGATTTGTTTTCGCAATAAATCGATTTGGAGAATTTCAAAGATTTCCATGATAATAGATAGATTGATATATATATATATATAAAAACTTTATAGTAGTACCTATTATGATTATAAAATGGTATTATTGAAGAAGATGTGAATAATAACCTCAATTAAAGATTAATAGAAAACATTTGACTATACAACATATAAAGGACTTAGCACAGCCCTTAGTCACACTTGCTATCATTTTCTTTTTTTTCTTTATCTCCGTATTCAATTTGGTATCGACTATAGAGAATTTAAAAGGCTAAACTCTATAGTCGATACCAAATTGTAGTTTCTTGTTTCTTTCCCTTTTAAGTGTTACCATAGATAGAAAAAATTTAAAGGTCTGAGGCACAGTAGCTTGTATAGGCAGGATTAAGTAAGTATCTTTGCTAAATCTAGTATGTAGTTCAAGGTAATACAGCCACGCTGATTCTAGAATAAACAGGCCGGCTTGAACCGGGCGGCTCTACTTTCTCACAGAAGACCAAAAGGAAATATGCATGTTTTTTTATTTCTGAAACTAATCATTTACGTCTCTATAACATAGAAAAAAATATTAAGAGACTTGAAAATAGTCAAACTAATTTTCAAAGTGAAATTTAAAATACTGACTAAATTTGAGCTATTCAAACGCCGCCATATTATGCGCGCTTTTGACACTGCCAATGACGTCATTCTCAATTTGAGTTTATTTACTATTCAGTGTTTCAGTTACTTTATACATATTTACAGTTTTAATTGCTATAAAAATCATGAAAGAAAGTAATTTTTCTTACAAACACTACTAACACAGTTTGAATTTCGACTCCGATAATTACGATGAAGTTCTATCGACGTCGTTCGTTTCGACCAATAGTAAACGTTTTCTAAATTTGAATTTCCCTCCCTTAATTTTCACTTTTTATTTAACGTTTTTGGGTTTCAATAATATCTAAATAAAAGAAATACTTTTTAAGTATATTGTAGAGACAAGAAAGAATCTACAAAAAATATTTAAGACATAAAAATTTTATGCATATTCCCTATTAAAATTACATCATTCGTCCCGTCGTTTCTTTCTGGTGAGTGCAAAATCTAATTATGTAGAAGAATCTCAATAGGCCGCTATAGTGTAAGTCATCATACTGTATGGTTGTATTCAATGAGTATGGTGATCAGTATTCTTTAATTCTGTTCATGCTTTCCATCAGGCAAAGTAGAGTCACTTTGGCGGGCTGAGACGCTGAAACCGAGTTTGGTAAGGTAGTAGAATTCTGTTTAAATATCTTATTATCAAAGTCTGATTTGGGGAATTTGAAATTTAAATGTAGATTACTTGACAAAGCATATAGACATTATTAGTCAAGTAGCGCAGTGGTAGCGAATGCGACTGCTGTGCTAGAGGTCTCGGGTTCGATTCCTGAGTCGGACCAAATGTTAGTATGATCTTCAAATATTTGTTTTGGAGTTTGGGTGTTTTCTATGCATAATATGTATATATATGTACTTTTTTTTTTGAGAACTGGGTCGGGCACGCCTGCAGTATGGCACCTCTGAAATTTATTATTATTATAATTATTATGCAGGTGACACTTTACTAATTGTATAATTCATGGATAATTCTCACATGGTAACATTTAAAACTATATTAAAATAATGTAAGTATTATCCGATTATATTTTAATATAAGATTTGGCTGAGTTTTTCATGACCAAAGACAAAAGAAACGAACGTCTAAATTGAAAAGCGCCTACTCAAAAACACATTGACATTACTCATAGAAACATAACGAAGGAGGAATTGATTGTTATTTATTGTCTGGTATATTCAGATAGTCCATACTATATATTTTAATATGCAGTTTCGTTTTAAATTTTATTATATTTTAAAGTATTGAGATGTTAATTAGTTCCAATAAGAAACAAGCGTATCACTGCTTAGGTATTTTATAAACATGGAGTATGTCTTAATCTGAACCTCTCCAAAAAAGGAAAATATAAACGTTATTTGTTTTCATCATCATCATCAGCCTTTCACAAATCACTGCTGGCCAAAGGCCTCTTATTTGTTTTAATACAATCAGAAAAATAAATATATAGTATATAGACATTTCAATAGTAAATGAATTGTGAGTATGTAAGAGTTCTATACGTCTGTGCTCTCTACAGGAAACGAAGTGGGTTTCGAGCCATTCACAACGCATTTTGTTTGAATTTAATGCAAGCCAAGACATAGCAAGGTTTAACTTCTTAAGTGGCTCACAAGTAGCTCAGAACTTTAAGTAGATCTTCATAATGATAAATAGCTTTTTAACCTTCGCAGGTTGAATTCCAATTGTTCACTCATACAGCTCATGATAAGAAGCTATAAGTAGGTAGGTATATCTAATTAGTATTTACGCCTGTAAATCCTACTAATATTATAAACGAGAAAGTTTATATGGATTTTTGTTACTCTTTCACATAAAAACTACTCAACAGATTTGGATGAAACTTTACAGATACATAACTTATAGGTCAGAATAACACATAGGCTACTATTTGCCGCGCCATATACGCGGGCGGAGCCGCGGGCAACACCTAGTTAATAAATATGTCATTGTTCATACATCAGTCTAAAATGTATGAACATTTAATATTCGTAATTTACATAATGTTTTGGCGCTCATAACCCAGTTGCACTCGGTGATTAAAAACAATCCCCGAGGGTAAGCAATGACGGTGCGGTCAGTACCTGGATGGGTAACCGCTGATGGCATATTATGAGCTTCTCCGTGATTCGGAGGTCATTTTAAGCAGTCGGTCCCGGTTATTGTCATACGATAACAGTCGTGAAGCTTAGTTGGAGGCCTTTGGGCGGCTGAAAAACATCAACAGCAAGATACGTAGCCACAACGTATATGTATATACGTAATCTAAGGATTTTTCTGAAAAATCATTTTGTTCTGACATCTGTGAAAACATTCGAGTATTACGTCAAACAAAATATAATAACATTCTAACAGATGGCACTTTCATCGATTTTATCCACTTTTGTTCTTCTTATGTGCTGCACAAAAATACTAATGATTAATAAGTACATACAAACTTTTGTAAAGTTAGAAAGAAATATGTAAAGATTTGGACATATTTGGAATAATAAAATAATGACATCTACAGGCTGACAAAATAATTATGTATTTCCCTAGCGCCATCTACCACTCAGTACAAGAGTCCTGTGACACGTACATTTGTTTAGTTGTCAGCTAGCAACTTAAATTTGATTGGTCTTTTTATGTCCATGGTTCATATTGACCAATAAGATTGCGTCTTGTTCTTCGTTTGTTAAAAAATATACTAAATGGAGTAGAGAACTAACTGTTTAACTCGTTTTCGTTCTCGTGTTTCTACTGTGCAAGTTCACGATAATAAAGTGCATTTTTATGTGTAGTGCATTATAAAATGACCTAAATTGTGATTGAGAAATCTTAACAGTGGTGTATATCAAATAACATAGAAAGATTCTGTGAGAAAGCGATGTGAGACTCTCCTTGGCAGTGTTCTAAGATTGTGTTCATATCGCGAAGTTTCATAATAGTGTCTTATGATAAAAACTGAGATGTCTACAAAGCCAGCAAATCAGAAAAGGAGGTGAGTGTTTATAATTAATTTTGGGTTTTCTTTGACTAAACCTTTAACCTAATATGCAAAGTTTATTTATATAAAGGTTTACAGTATGTGTTTTTTATTTTCCTGTTCTGTTTGATTGCCACAGGCATCAAGAGCAGTAAACTTTCTCTTAACACATTATGCATAAACAATTTCAATTTTCAAATAATTTTACACATATTAGACTCTATTATTTATGTTTTGATTTAACACAGAACCACAGACAAATAAATAATCCTATTGAACAGACCACCATTACAATCATTGAATTGCTACGTTTATCAGTAATTTCATGTAGCTGGTTCCGGTTTCTGAAGGTTTTTATATCTAAATTGTGTTGTAAACAGGTTGAATCTCAAGTGTAATAAGATTATCTAAATTTAGCGTAAGAAGGGGGATAAGAGAAGTGGCTCATGGTTGTCATTGAATGCTGTCAGACACTAACAATTTTTTAAAAGTTATTTCCTTCAGTTCTTCATGCAATGTTATGTTATCATAATAAATGAGTAAAATGTGCATAAACTAAAGAATTAGTACCAATTACATTTAGGACAATACAGGTTATTATTAGTAGCAATCATTTTAATTACACAAATACATGTTTGAACATCAAGATAACTTTAAATACATGCAACCCTAAAATGATATCCCTTTAGGTGTGTCAGAAATACCATAATTTTGTAAGATATTTATTTCACACTTATTACATCACCATATGTCGAATGTTGCCATGAGAATTTATGCTGAAATGTGTCATACACATGTCATTGCACTCTAAAGAATTTAGGAAGCTTTCTCCCCGAGTATTTTATATGAATCTTTAACACCATTTTGAGAATTTCAGAAAAAAACTTGATACCCAACTGTTTAACTCACTATGGTATCTTGCTAAGGTTACAGGTAACAAAAAGGTTGTACTTATATTTCGGAGAGGTTACATTTATATCTACTTGATGTATTTAATACCTTTGTTATTAATATGAATGTTGAAGTAAGCCACACCCTCACAATCCTTANAGTGATCATTTTTTTGTAAAGTTTTAAATATCATTAAGTGGTTACCTAATACTGGCTTTTGCCCGCAGCCCGCCCACGTGTAATTGGGATATCGCAGGTTTTTTTCATAGCCTGTACACTCATAAACATATTTCTATTGTTAAAGGAATTTTCAAAATGATTCTGTAGATCCAGAGATTCCACCCAATAAATGCACATATTGTATCTATTTATAATATTAGTGTAGATTCTTCTTTCCCACTCGACAATGAATTCAAAAATAAAGTTACTACAAGCACCTACAAGATTATTATAACTAAGCCCTTACTAACAGCCACTTCTAAATCTAATAAAGTGTTTCTTGATCAAGTACAACTAAACCTCTTATTATAAAAGTTGGTGTTATAATCAAGAGGCTTCTCATTAATAGATATAATTGATCAATAACTACCAGTCACAACAATCAGTTGCCATTATCAGCCTTTTACCTTTTAACAAATTCGCTGATTGACGTGACTCCATTACAGCCCAATTGACATCCAATTATTCAATAATCTTAAGAACCGTTCCGTTCCGTAACCGTAGGTTACTTGTAATGGTTCTCTATATCAGAATCAGTATCTATTCACAAATCTATGTCGTCTCGCCATCTCTACACGTAGAATATATCTGCTCATCTTTTCTTGGAATATGAGAGATTAACCACAAGGGTTAAGTATCCAAATAAATACTAAGCCATTTCTATAGCCTGCAAATTCTCATAAAAAGCTTTAAAATATTGTGTCCTAAGATAAATGCCACAAAAATGAGCTAAGCACAACTATATTAATTGAAATGTAAATTTAAAATGATGTTCTCCTAGCTGAACACGGCCACGGCGGCCAGTCTTAACGGAGACCAGCCAAATACACAGGAGATATTATAGTGCACAAGTGTGTGCGCAAACACAGGTGCACTCTCTGTTCCCTCACTCTTATAAACCGATGTAACGGTTAACGGTTAGTCCTCCCTTTGTGTTGGAGGGATATGCCACCCGTTCCTCTACATATCTATATAAAAATAAAAATGAATTACCGAAAATAAAAATATACTGAAAGTAAAGCTAAATTAAATAAAGTCAGGAAACTTAATAAAGGGTAATAGTGGTTTGACTAAATCATATTAAGTAGTTAATTTGGTAGCTGTTGAAGGTCTTTTTCTTAATCTTATTTCCTACTGTTGATACTAAAAAGTGCGCAAGTTAATATTGCTTCTATATTTGTATACGATTTTAAGAAATGTTTTTGTTCTCCGTCTCCGTATGTGTCTGTTATCGCAGTAAAGACTACCCTATGTCAGTGGTGCAGTGGTTTCGCCAACAGACAGACATATAGTTACTGTCGAATTTATAATATTAGTATGAATTTCAATGAGTAGGTATTCAACACAGTATATTAACACAAGTTACAATTGCACAAAAGTATTGTTTTTAAATGTCATGTCCCGCATTAGAAATATACATTCCTGTGTCGCGGGGGACTTTACAAATATACATGAAACGGACACAAAGTACATCCTGACTTAGAAAAACAATTTATGGATCACACAAAGTGTCGTCCCATGTAGGATTTGAACCCACAACACTTGGTGCAGTAGGAAGCGGTATGGTGACCACTTAAACCACTAGGCCAACCGTGCAGTCTTATTTCAATATGTATACTATTTGTTTTCAAGTTAGTCATAGGTATGCGTAGGTAAATACCTTTTAACTATAAGTATGTCAATTCCACAAAATATCCAGCCAACAGCTGTTAACGGCTCATGGAAATACAGCTAACGTCATCGCTTAGAGGCAACTGTAAATCCCATGAGTTGGACATTTCAATTGCTTCATTTCGAAAATATGATAAATTGTTACCAATATTTTTTTGGTATTATTAAATAAACAGCATTAAGATACATATATAATATGGGCTGAATTAGGTTCTAAAACTGGAAAAACATAAAATTTCTATCAATTTTACCAAGAACGGGCCGGCTCGATCGGAGCGGTACTACCCTCTCACAGAAGACCAGCTTAAAATGACAGTGAGTGGGAGACCAGAGGCCCAATGATGCATAGGTATATCAATAGACCGCCATGGTGTGGGTCACTATACTGCACTGTTGCATTGACTCATTTACAATGAGTAGGGTGACCACCACTCTTGGATTCTGCTCATGTTTTCCGTCAGGCTCAGTAGTGACTTTAGCAGGCTCATACCTAAAGAAATAATCGGAAAACAATATCGCCAAGTATTCGACCAGCACTTTTGCGGCATCCTACTCCGACTAGAGTCGTAGACTTCAAACTGCAACAACAGCAGTAAAATGACCTAAAATGAGCAAAGATCAATACTCTGTTATAAATAAAAATAATTAATATACGTCCTTAGTACTCAACTCGTCTGTAACCAGAATCTAGATAAATTTAGATCAACTAGGTAGTGTAATAGCAATACGCTTTCAATCAGCTGCAGTTATATTTGTGTGGCCTACATACTGATTTGTATTTACGTGTTTGTGTAAACCCATTTTGTTCACCATGGAATTTATCTGGGTTGAACCATTTGAACAATGCGAGCTATAAACCCAATGTTCACAAAAATATAATATAAATCTATGCTATTGTAGTAGATCAGAGTTTCTTATTCACAATACCATGTTTTGCGATTTTGAGAGCTTCAAACCAAGCCAACCAAAAACCAAGAAAATGTCTTCAATAAAACAGTGACATAGTACCATCTAAACCCAAGTTAGGCATACCTTATGCAATATTGTTTAGTTTGAAACACAAGCAAAAGATATCTCCTTTTACATTTTTATTATTTTAACTTAAACTTCATTGTTTCAACGTCGATATTTTCTAATTACAACCAAAATTCTGTCAGACAAATCCACAACTACTATGGTAATTATACTGCTACCAAAATAATATGACCTCCGCATCTTTATCTCGTCGCATTTATCACATCCAAACAAATAACCATCTATCCCTGTATTTATAAACAAGTTAACGACCTTCTTGCGCAAGATGCTTGTCTTTAGCCAGCCAAACAGGTCACTAGCAGAAATAGTTTTTCTTAAATTTTCCTCATGATATTTTTTCAGAAGCATTTCCTCGTTTCCCTATTAAAATATTTATGTATATATGTATGTTTAGTACATAGTTTGGCACATTGTGATACTATAATCTTTATTGTACGATAATCTCATATTTCAAATCACGGCGATTAATATTTTACATAATAAAAGCAATACCATACCCTGGAAGGGAACCTTACAAAAATCGGGAGGCCATTGTGTTGCAGGTATAAAGGGGTTGCGGCTTTATTCAAGTTTATTCACTTTCCATTTGGTGGAAATGCTATCACTTGAAATTACTTATAAAAAAATAATTATTAAATATTCTGAAACAACCGCCAACTGTATCACTAAATATAGCAATGACTAATTTCAGCAAAAAACACCAGATAAGGTAATTACACATACGAACAAATTTTGTTGTTAGTATGACGTTATTTGCAATGATAAAAAACCCATAAATAAATTTTCAAAAAGAAAATGAGTACTGTTCGATAGCATTGTGAGAATGAAAAAATTGAAAAATTGTTACGGATAAAGTTTTTCGGGTTTCGCATTTGTCTCGTGTTTGAATTTCGGTCATATTTATTAGTTTTTTTGTTTCATCACACGAACCGTAATGTATAGCCTACCCGTAGTATGAATTACGTATATATATATATATATATTTATATATACTCGTACCGTTTTCACAGGCCGACAGCAGGTGCAACCTTTAGTCAGCATAATCGCAATACTGATACTGCAAGCCACCTTGCGATTACGCTATTTCCCGCACGCATTGCAATTATGAACTAAACAAGTAGCAAATATTAATGATTACGTATGTAATGTTGGTCCTAACAGAAATCAACACCTGTGCATAAAAAACTGTTGTGATATTACCTGAGTATAACAAACACCATAAACTAAAGACTACATAAATTAAAGAAAGAAGAAAAAAAATCGCATAGTTATACATGTAGTTTTCCCTATGTATAGTCATAGAGCAGGTTCATGCAATTACCGTAGATGTTTATTGTTTTATATAAAGGACATTGGCCCCCAATATACCTGTACTTCTGCTAATAGGTTTGAGTCATTACATAAAAATATCGTTTCCGAAACAACTGAACCGATTCTGACCAATTTTCGTAGCTATCTTGAGTTTGTTCCAACTTCTTGAACACATAAGGCTACCACCAAAAACAACGGGGTAAATTTATTCCTTTCGACAGACATAAGCAAAGTTGCACAAATTCGTCTGCGTCATTGGGTCGTCTAGATTTAAATATACAATCCTACATTTACCAGCCTTGCCTTGCTACTGATGTAGAAATGTCAAGTCATGAAAAGCAATCGTTGTACCTATTATAATAATCTCATACATTAGGTATTAAATTGATTATTCTTACGCCAACGCAAATTACACGAACATAAAATGTTAATTTGCAGTGACAAAGTCCAAAAACATTAATTCTTTATATCAAACTCAATATGAACAAAACAAATTTTGGGTACACTTACGAACGCTAGTAATTACACTACATTAAGATGAAGTATGTTTCGGATGCAATTTACTTACCATGCATGTTGAGGTAGAGAATAAAAGTATGTTTTAAATCAATGTAGAATCCCCATCTATTCAAAGTTCGCCGGCTGCACCTGAGGGAAGGCAGCGATAAAAACAGCTATTAATTTTATTGTGATTCTGCAAGGTGAGTGGGGTCGTCACAGCTATCATAGAACGGACTCCGTGTTTGTTGATGTGGGGGACACAGTAACTATCGTCAGCCTTAGCATGCGACATGATACAATGAATACTTCTAGTACTCTGGACCTAACTTCCACAGTTTTCCTGTTCTAATTACATTTGTGGTCGACGCAATGTGTAAGATTTCAAAAAGTTTTGTACAATATCTTTTATGGGCCGTTCATCTACCTGACGTCTATGCTTTTTAAGAATGCACAATTGTTTACCGCCAGAACAAAGAGAGAAGATCGGTCCTTTTCTGAACCGGAAAGGGCGTGGGTATGGGTATAGGATATTGCAGTCTCGAGTGGGACACGGGACTAACGACTATATTAGCTCGAAAACGCAATCAGATGTACGTACGTCGGTCCTATGGCCGCTAAGATACGTTTACCATCTAATCATACAAGCATATTAATATTGAGATTATAAAAACAATAAACATCACCGTAATCATTTTGATCATTAAACTTTGATTAATATCTCATGATTTATTATCTGTTTCAAGTTTATTTCTAAGTTAAAGTAGAAATTATCCTGCAAAACATCCGTTTATCATGGCGGAGAACGTGAGTCTAATTTACTATAATATGTTATTGCACGCGAACACAATTGCACTTGAAATTCATTATATGTGTTATTTTATCATAGTACCCATTATAGTAACAACTGGAACGGACGTTAAGAGATATGATCACTGATACTAGCTTATGCCAGCGGCTTCGCCTGCATGAATGTCAGACTTCGCGGTAATCATTTCACACTTCACAAATAATGTAGCTTTCTATTGACAAAAGAATTTGCGAAATCCGTTGACTGGATATACAAAATTACTCCCTACAACCTCACAAGCTTTACCTCTTTATAATATTAGTATAGATTAACACCGATAACCGTTGGGGTAAACGAGTTCTTGAGTGGAGACCGCGTCTCGGCAAACGTAGTGTAGGACGTCCACAGGCCAGGTGGAGCGATGATTTGCGCAAGACGGCTGGCAGGAGCTGGATGCGAGAAGCCATAGATCGAACTAAGTGGCGTGAAATTGGAGAGGCCTATGTCCAGCAGTGGACTGCGATAGGCTGATGATGATGATGATGATGATGAACACCTGGAATAGAGCTACTTACAGGCCTCGAACAATTTACTGGTAATAATCAATTTTGGACTACCACCAATCGTTTAACTGCAAATAAAGTAGAATTCCGATAAATACCCCACAAAAGATATATCACGTAATATTTAAGCACTTTTGTTATTGAATTCGATGAATGCTGCATTATTAACTTAAAAAAAAAGTCAATAAAAATGCGATTATTACGTTAATATAGTTGGCGAATTTTGTCTTCAGTTGTAAATGATCTGATAAATGCAAATATCAGCAGCAATGCAATTCAAAAGTAATCTTTAGATGTCAGATTAGATCGTTTGAAACTTGTGCATATGTAATCAGTCAAAGCAACATTATTGGGGTTTGATAGGGACTATTATCGGGTTACGAACATGATTTAATGTCATGTTCAGAGTACATATAAGTATGCGACTTAAATTTCATTGGCGACAAATTCTTAGGAAATTTTATCTTGAGTTTCGAGAATTTTGAGTGAAACGCTTTACTCCACTTCAAGTTAGAAGATACGGTAACTCCTGGACTATTCTCTGCATTATTCTCTAGTTTCGTTAAACTCGTTTTAAGACTTCAAAAATCTAAAATAATTTCATTATCATCGTCTTCGTTGAAACAAACGCAATAAGCACCTGTTTATAATAGAACAAAACCGCCTATCTAAAAAGAGGCCTTCTCCAGTAATAGATGATTAGTGGTTATTGGCGGTGGAGGACCTCAACAAATAACATTTCGGACAATCACTCTCCACTTGTTACGATCTTCAACAGTGTGTTATATCATCGGTTGAGTTGTAAATTAGAAAAGTCCAGAGTATTAAACGCCTTATTGATCAATGCCATTGTATTTTTCCTTATCAANGTTATCACGAGTTTTTCCAGGGTTTCACTATTCCTAAGTATGTGAGTAAAAAAGTTCAACATCCAAGATCCTTGCATTATAACTTGACTACATGTGAAATGAGGTCTAAAATTCAAATAAATCATAATATGATTGTCTATCTGTGTAAGTATACGAAACCTTAATTATATTTTAGGAATAAAAATGATGGTTTTCTTATCCTATCCAGCTTAAACAATTGACGTCAATGATAAGGATACGCCCCGATAAGCATTAGGTACTTGTTCTTTTGACAGCGGACGGCTAAAAACTTGCAGCAAAGTAATATTCCTAACTAACTCCAACAGTACCGTCTACCAGAAAAAGTGATTTTACTTTACTCGGAATGTTTAGTTTTATTTAGATTATTGATTGACTGCTCTATAAGGAAACTTGAACATATAGAAAATCTTTGATAGAAACCATAACACTTTCTTCAATAATGCATGCTCCTTCAATATATGGAACAACTTGGAGTTGACTTTGAAATTACCAGTATGTTTAAAGTAAACACATTATTCTACATTAAATAGTGAGTTTATTATTTTGCATTATCATTTTTAGACATTACAGGAACAAGATGGTACAAATCAAGCAGCACTTTGTTTTTCGTCCTTTACTCGCTTGTATTAAGACAAATGCTTGATCTATGTATGTTAGTTATTTTTAGTAATAAGAAATTGAATTTAGTATTTCCCTTTCTACCTTTTTAAATTGGCGGTTGCGTCTACTTTTCGTACAAATGATGAAACAGCTAAAGAAAAATGTGAAGGAATACGCTCACCGTTCTCTTCTCAGTGATTC
Organism: Hyphantria cunea; assembly: GCA_003709505.1. Classification (NCBI taxonomy): domain Eukaryota; kingdom Metazoa; phylum Arthropoda; class Insecta; order Lepidoptera; family Erebidae; genus Hyphantria; species Hyphantria cunea. The sequence goes on along the minus strand of PKRV01000859.1, from coordinate 15,002 downwards.
GTTTTGACTTTAACTACAGAATAAGTTTTTAAGACTTACGTATTTGAAATTTTATGGAGACTACCCGGGGTATCCACTACCATATCCTACCCTGTTTACACTCTGAATGGTAGGCTATAATAAATTAGAGGTACGTAGAAAAGTAGCCTTGCTTACTTCATTATTTAAAGTATTACGTGATGAAATCAATAACCCAGCCATCCTGGAGATTTGTTCGACCTTTACATGTTATCTTTTAAAAATTATAAGATTTTTTTTGTTTGTTAGTAAAACACACGTAACACTAAACGGTATGTGTGTTTTTATTGATTGTTTATAAGTGATTATTGATTTGTAGTAATCTTATGTAACTACACTGTCGTATTAGGCTGAAAGCCTGGGAGGATAGTGCAAGTAAGCAATTAAACAGTAAATGTAGGAATAATATGCTGATAAGTCTTCAAGTAATTCAATAAATACCCTTGTAAACAGTTCTATTTCATCACGAGACATCCATTCTTGTGCAGCATTTTACACACTAATCTTCTTGTGTACCTCGAGTGTCAAGTACCTACCGGATTTCGCCTTATACATACAAAAAAACAATATGGACGTAGATCCAACTAGTTAATCAAGCAAACCAATGATATTCGGATTATTCGAACTGTTTTCTTGATTTATAAAGCGTTAGCTGGTATTATCTAGTTCATTGGACAAGTGGAATTATATATAAATTATACATAAATTTGTAAATGGACATTTTAAAAATCTGGGTTGTCGTCAGACCGTAAAAGTCATTTTATGGGCCTAATTTAATAATTTATGTATTACTTGTCACACAACTACGTTAATTATTATGTATTTACTCGTTCTTTCCTTGGCTCATGCTTCAAAAACTCAAGAAAGTTGCGCACCGATTGAGCTTAAAGTTTCACAAGATATTTTAGGTATAAATCGCTTCGAATATGGTTTTATCCTTTTATCTATTTTTGACGTCAGTTTTGTTCCTCTTTTTTTCTAGCTTTTAGCTGGTCAATAGTAAATAATCCATCACCAAATAATTATACACATATGTATATAACAATAAGTAGTATTTCGTGTCCAAGTGTTTATAAACTAAATATAGGAATAAGTTGCGTAAAGAACACTTACGATTAAGCCCTCAATATAGTGCAATGAACGATAGTAACAAGGCTGTTTTCTCATTGAACGTACTCACTGTGCGAAGAACGATTACTTTATAATGTAAACGTTATAGTTTTCATATAAGTACCTTCAATTTCTACCTTGTAAACTACAATAAAAACTTAAATATATAAAATAGGTAGATTGAATTAAATAAGTCTTTTCTTTACTTTTACTTTTCTTTCGGTACGGCAGCGATGATCTAAAGTTTCTTCATATTAAAACGTAAAATTTTTGGTGTAGATATAGTATTGAACTCTTAAAGCGACAAGGCTACTTTTTAAATAAATACGAGTTATTTAAGCTATAATCTCAAGATGTGTTACTGTTTAGATTATAGGATTTCCGACGCAACACACCCAAAATGCATGTAGTAAGCATGTTATGGTGTAATGGGGTGAATTTTTAATTTTATTGTTTTACATTAAATTTCACCTTATATATAATCATCAGAAATATGAAATCGTTTCTTTTTTTAGTACCTATGTATTGATTCACTTACGCCAACAATACAATGTTAGAACACCTCAAATAAATATATCGGACATCTAACACGCTAATCTCAAACTAAGCAGAGCTTGTATTATGGGTACTGAACTGAAACAGTATAAATGTATTTATATCAGTGGTCTAGACTGATATAATTACTTTTTTTGACATTTCATACACAGAGAACACCCAAAACCAAAAAAAATATTTGCAGATCATACAAACATTCGGTCCGACCCGTTTTTTTTTTTTTTGACGTGGTGGAATGCCTTTACGCACTTCGCTCCCCCCCTGCGGGTACAGGGGGTTCGCTTCGTGTGGGACTCCTGGCTGACACCAGCCAGACTACCCACTAAACCACCACGGTGTGCCACTCTGCGCCTGAGACGGGAGGGATCCGGGAACCGCTTTCTTACGCCATCCGGGTTCGGTCCGACCCGACCCTAACCCGACACTTCATGGACAGCAGTCGCGTACGCTAACACTGCGCAAATAATGCAGTCAATAATATTAATGACAACTTATAACCCGTATTCAAATGCATTTATTGGTTTGGTGACAAGTGACAATCTATTTTGTTTGAATTTATTCTCCCTACATCCCTGTCTCAAGAATACTCTATGAGGGTTCAACAGTATCCTGGATGATTTCTTAAAATAGTATCTGCACTAAGTTATTTTTTCGAAATGAAAAAAATCGCTTTTCTTCCTCAGGTTTCAGATTGCTGCTATCTGNTCTACCAGAAAAAGTGATTTTACTTTACTCGGAATGTTTAGTTTTTATTTAGATTATTGATTGACTGCTCTATAAGGAAACTTGAACATATAGAAAATCTTTGATAGAAACCATAACACTTTCTTCAATAATGCATGCTCCTTCAATATATGGAACAGCTTGGAGTTGACTTTGAAATTACCAGTATGTTTAAAGTAAACACATTATTCTACTATTTAGAGTTTATTATTTTGCATTATCATTTTTAGACATTACAGGAACAAGATGGTACAAATCAAGCAGCACTTTGTTTTTCGTCCTTTACTCGCTTGTATTAAGACAAATGCTTGATCTATGTATGTTAGTTATTTTTAGTAATAAGAAATTGAATTTAGTATTTCCCTTTCTACCCTTTTGAATTGGCGGTTGCGTCTACTTTTCGTACAACTGATGAAACAACTAAAGAAAAATGTGACGGAATACGATCACCGTTCTCTTCTCAGTGATTCGTTTTGACTTAAACTTCAGAATAAGTTTTTAAGACTTACGTATTTGAAATTTTATGGAGACTACCCGGGGTATCCACTACCATATCCTACCCTGTTTACACTCGGAATGGTAGGCTATAATAAATTAGAGGTACGTAGAGAAGTAGCCTTGGTTACTTCATTATTTAAAGTATTACGTCATAAAATCAATAATCCAGCCATCCTGGAGATTCGTTCGACTTTTGCATGTTATCTTTTAAAAATTATAAGATTTTTTTTTGTTTGTTAGTAACACTAAACGGTATGTGTGTTTTTATTGATTGTTTATAAGTGATTATTGATTTGTATTAATCTTATGTAACTACACTGTCGTATTAGGCTGAAAGCCTGGGAGGATAGTGCAAGTAAGCAATAAAAAAGTAAATGTAGGTATAATATGCTGATAAGTCTTCAAGTAATTCAATAAATACCCTTGTAAACAGTTCTATTTCATCACGAGACATCCATTCTTGTGCATCATTTTACACACTAATCTTCTTACTTTAAACATGAGTGTCAAGTACCTACCGGATTTCGCCTTATACATACAAAAAAACAATAAGGCCGTAGATCCAACTAGTCAATCAAGCGAACCAATGATATTCGGCTTATTCGAACTGTTTTCTTGATTTATAAATCGTTAAGCTGGTATTATCTAGTTCACTGGACAAGTGGAATTATACATAAATTTGTAAATGGACATTTTAAAAATCTGGGTTGTCGTCAGACCGTAAAAGTCATTTTATGGGCCTAATTTAATAATTTTTGTATTACTTGTCACACAACTACGTTAATTGTTATGTATTTACTCATTATTTCCTTGGCTCATGCTTCAAAAACTCGAAAAAGTTGCGCACCGATTGAGCTTAGTTTCACACGATATTTTAGGTATAAACTGCTTCGAATATGGTTTTATGTTTTTATCTATTTTTGACGTCAGTTTTGTTCCTCTTTTTTTCTAGCTATTAGCTGGTCAATAGTATTATTCACATATGTATATAACAATAAACAGTATTTCGTGTCCAAATAATTATAAAATAAATATAGGAATAAGTTGCGTAAAGAACACTTACGATTAAACCCTCAATATAGTGCAATGAACGATAGTAACAAGGCCGTTTTCTCATTGAACGTACTTACTCTGCGAAGAACGATTATTTTATAATGTAAACTTTATAGTTTTCATATAACTACCTTCAATTTCTACCTTATAAACTACAATAAAAACTTATATTTATAAAATAGGTATATCGAATTAAATAAATGTTTTCTTTCGGTGCGACAGCGATGATCTGGAGTTTTTTCACATTAAAACGGAAAATTTTTGGTGTACATATAGTATTGAACTCTTAAAGTGACAAGGCTACTTTTTAAATAAATACGAGCGATTTAAGCTATAATCTCAAGATGTGTTACTGTTTAGATTAAAGGATATCCGACGCAACACACCCAAAATGCATGTTTTGCATGTACGGATCGAGAGTGACGTCAATTCATTTATAGTAAGCATGTTTTGGTGTAATGAGGTGAATTTTTAATTTTTATCGCTTTACATTAAATTTCAGCTTATATTTCATCATCAGAAATATGAAATCGTTTCTTTTCTTTTAGTACCTATCTATTAATTCACTTACGCCAACAATACAATGTTAGAACACCTCAAATAAATAAATATATCGGGCATCTAACACGCTAATCCCAAACTAAGCAGAGCTTGTATTATGGGTACCGAACTGAAAAAGTATAAATGTATTTATATCAGTCGTCTAGACTGATATAAATACTTTTTTTTGACATTTTATACACAGAGAACACCCAAAACCGAAACAAATATTTACAGATCATACAAACATTCGGTCCGACCCGAACCTAACCCGAGACTTCATGGACAGCAGTCGCGTACGCTAACAATGCCCAAATAATGCAGTCAATAATATTAATGACAACTTATAACCCACATTCAAATGCATTTATTGGTTTGGTGACATGTGACAATCTATTTGGTTTGAATTTATTCTCCCTACATCCCTGTCTCAAGAATACTATATGAGGGTTCAACAGTGTCTTGGATGATTTCTTAAAATAGTATCTGCACTAACTTATATTTTCGAATGAAAAAATCGCTTTTCTTCCTCAGGTTTCAGATTGCTGCTATCTACAAACCAAACAAGTTCTTTATGGTGATTCATAATTATTCTTTTGATACATATAGTTTTATTATTTTTATGTATTTACTTTTTCTGCTTCCTAATCTTACTCAAGCTTTTCGCGGTTATTAAAGTATGATTACTTTAACGCAAGTTGTGTCGTAAAACAGTTATCGCTCCTGTAATATAACGGCGTAACTATGACAATATTAAATGAGCTACCATTTACAGTGTTTACACTAGAAAAAATGATTTATAGGAGTGTCAAGAGTATTTTATACTTATGTATGTAAGTTTGTTAAGTTGTACATGATTCTTTTGAGTGTTATACGTATAATCTTGTGTCATACGTTTAAATTCTAGGAAATAAAAGCAATGAAAATGTTGTTTTTAGTTAAAAAAGAGTTATTTGAATATATATGCTTTAAAAAAGAACTCACTGTCATATGTTGCGTCTTGGTAAAGATCAGAATGCAGGTTTTAGTAATCTAGGTAGGCGGGAAGTCTACCTACCTACTCTATTAGCACGATACCGATACGACAGTGATAGCTCGTTTTATAAATACAAATAGATGTTTGAATTATTCGTCTGCTTTATGTAAGGCGTCTTATTTGTGTCGTATTGAATTAATATTCGTAGAGGCCACATTACACAATGATGAAAAGCTGTCACTCACGCATATTTATGGGGCTCTTTTATGTTAAATTAAGAAAGTTAAACCAGCGTTTAATACAGATGTTGTTTACTATATGATATTTTTGGTAACGTTTTATACACGTAAGATATTTTCATCATAGTAAGACACACAGCTTACATTTACACGCTAACCTCAAAAGCAATATGAAGGTCTGAATTTATCCTTAGATTCCTTACATCTTCTGTGTTTTCTCAGTCCCATGTCATCTATTTTAATTGCATTTTCGCTGAAGCGTTTTAATGGATGAGATAGACTCTAATTAGGTATATACCTAGTCAGAGTCTATCTCATCCATTAAAACGAAAAATTGGTCAGTGTTTTATATAAAACACTGACCAATTTTCATCGCAGGTAAGTATACTTGTATTCGTTTTAGGACTTCTAAAATCTTCTTAATTTACCTTCTGAGGGTACTACCTCTTTAGAGTTGATTTTTGATTTTTCTTTCTAAAATTGTTTAAATGTTATGAAATTTAACTCTGTCTTTAAACTTTAATAATAATAAGACTTGTGTAAAACTATAGTAAGTACTATACTTATATCGTTTTGTTGATTACTTACATGTATAAAGTGTGTTTATGATCGTTGCGTCTGGTCTAACAATAGCACTGCACTGCACCAATTAGGTCAATTTCAGCTGATTGTAAAGTCAGCCGTGTTTAAATGGTTGCGTTTGTATAAATCGTGTAATACAATTCTGTTCTGGTATGTTTCGATAGGTGTGTATTCTAATTTAGTGGCCATCTGCATCAAAAGCCTTACTTAATGGAACAATTTGTTTGTCTAAATTGCTTCATTGTAAAATTAAAGAATATGATAAATTACATTTTTCTGCAAAATTCTAAGATGCATGAAATCTGTGTATGATTGATACGATATCGAATATCAACATCAAATTCCATTCACCTTGATCTTAGACCAGTCAACGTCGTAGTCAATTTTTAAGTCGAATGATCAAGACAAAAATCGTTTAAGAACGTGTAGTTACAATGGTATACATGATAACAGAAACGACCTTAGTAGATCTTATTACATTATTTGACGATATTATCTATTCATCAATGTCAATAAGGGTTTTGATAAGTCCAAAATAGTTATTGATAGAACACGTTACTATGGTAGACGCGCAAATTGACAATCTCTCAAAAGACTGCCAATGCAAATTTAAAATTTTTTATTAATTTAAATTTTGTATCTCTTAGCTGTAACAAATATCTTTATTATTTATTATAAAACTTCCATAGATAATAAATTCTATGTGTTATCCGAACTTGTCTTATTGCTTTGAAATACTTGTTATCTGTGGAATAAATATTATAATGTTATCTTATAATTTTGTTATTATCAACTTTTTGCTACTATGCCTTTTATCCACGGCATAGATAAGAGCATCTTTACCACTATCAGTAGCTCCGTGTTTTCGTACCTCGATGGACTGCTTTATCGTTCTCCATTTAGCGAATGTAAGGTTACGCTTAAAATGTTAGTTAACGGCCAGGGCGACGCATACTTCCAGAATTGCCCTGTCAGCCGGGGCTATGAAGACCAAGGATGGAATATGCAGTGCCCTATGTACGATCAGTGGTCCAAGCAATCCGTTACGAACCAAAGCTGTTATGGTAATATCGATCAAAATTTCGCAAGTCCATCTATGCAGTGTTACAAAAATGTGCCTTTAGTTCCTTATAGTACCGTTCAGTACTACCCGGTTCCGGTTCCAAAAGTGTACCCTCAAGTGGTGAATTATGTGCCCCAAGTGTCATTATTGCCGAATGTGCCATGTCGTCAACAACAAGACTGGAATTATGACAGCATGTGCTTTAATGTTGACGGGGAACCGTGTCAATATACCGAGGTTATTGATTTGGAGGATATGATGTAAGTTGTCCAACAAGTATTAAATTACTAAAAAGTCGACGAAATACTTATAAGTTGATTCCAACTCCTCTCTACTGTAACTGGTTCTCTGTTAAAAATGTTGATTTACTCATAACTTATAATTTTGTTGCTGTAGACGCGACTTTTTCCGTTAGTTCATTAAAACAGTGATAATGACCCTGCTTATAAGCTATTTGGGAATTTTTCTACGATGCTGAAATAAAGTTATTTTACTTCTTTTTAATTCCTTCTACTTATTATTTCAGAACTTACGCAAAAGGAAAGTGCACCGTTTGAGTTTTATGACTTACTAATAATGTTTTGAATGTTATCTTATCTTTAACTTCGGTTTTATCTTTAATACAAAAGTAGTAAGGTTGAAAATGGTAGACAAGTCGTAACACATTGATATAATTACAAGACATTATGGCGGCTTCCCCACGTGGAGTACATATAGGTTACAATTTATAGTTTTTGTTATTTCATGGAAGTACGCCAAAGATTTTTATCGTTTATAGTAACCGCGTGATGCTTGTAACTTTCCTTGTATAACTCCCTCAAAAAACCTCGTGATGTGTACTAAAAATACTGTTCAAAATGACTCCCAGTCACATGTGATAGTCACGATGTAGGACAACAAGATGCTAATGCATCCGATATAAATACAAAGCCACATTAATAAATAATAGGTTGTTGTAATTATTTGTGTCTGCTAAAAACATTAAGTAAAAACTAATTATTGGTTTTATTGTATCGACAGAAACGGTTGGCCCATTAAAACATGAATATTTAAAACCAAGTAAATGAAGAATGACTGGAACTGAGTAGATACTGCTTCTGAAGTCCGGTCCTTTTCCTGAGCCAAACTAATTATGTATAATGGGTTTTCCTGACAGTTTCCTTGTTGCCTCGTGTTCACAGCAATTGCCGTTCGAGAGTAACTAATGTAATATTAATAAAATCCACCGGTGAAGTTATAACAACCGATGTACTAAGTTATGTTTTATTTAAAATATAATGAACGTTCTTTGTAATTTATACAGGCACGATAACCCCCACACATGTGACCTGTCCATCAAGATACTAAACGTCGGCGATAACTGAAGATAAATATACCAACATATTAATCCTACTATCACTGTGGATTATTGCAAACAGTAAAGTAATCTATCTGTAATACATTTAACGATTTTTAACCTTCTATCAAAAATACATTTACATCTAAATAGTGGCACAAATAATTCTTTCTTTTGTAAGACAACTTCCACTTTAGGAATAAATCTTATGACACAAAGAACTTTGCAAATACTCATGAAAAGGTTACAAAGAGCACCAAAACTCGGAAAAATATTTTTAATCACACAAAGCATTGGCTAATGCATAAACATTATTATTAGAATTACTCAAACTCAAAAATAAATTTTCATTTCGGACCAGTACTTTTTGAGATTAGCGCTTTCAACCAAACAAACTCATCAGCTTAAAAGTTTTAATACCCTATAGCCCTACGCATTTTGGAAACTGGAAGTTATGGATCAACACAGGCAGTGTTTTCACCTAATTCACCATGACAATAGAGTACATCTGGCGTCTGTTTGTGTCGATCTGTGATTTTTATCTGTAGCTTCAATTTAACATACATTTCAGTTGATGTCTTAATTGAATAAATGATTTTGAATTTGAATACCACTAAACATGTAACGTATACATAAGGTTTCCCTGATAACACATTTATAGTGTGGGAACTTCCTATTATATCACCTATATTGTACATATATCGGAACAAAACTCATCAAAACCATTATGTCACATCCAATAATGACTACACGGTTGGCCTAGTGGTTTCAGTGTTGGACACACCGTTTCCTACTGCGCCAAGTGTTGTGGGTTCAAATCCTACATGGAACGTATAATCCTAATAAAATTAAAACAATTGGTGGAGACTACAACAGAGATCTGTATTTATAAACCGAGATGGTGTTACATATATTTAGCCAAGGATCATTTCTCCAAGTCTTAACGGCGAAATAATTTCGGAAAAGGGATACACAATTACTTCTCAATACTGATATTATACCAATATCGTAACATATGAAGAATCCTCATCTATACTAAGCTTCAGGTACTCGTATTTCGTAATATTCTACTTAATAATTATTTTTTACATTTATTGTGTTCACTATTACCAATGCATAACAAAAGTAATTGTAAACCAATGAGTTACAAATATTCATATCACAGAAATCAAATCGTTATGAAAATGGAGGAAAAAGGAAAAGAGTGAAATACTTTAAGACCTATTCTCATACTTACCAAATATATATTAAATTCAATCATTAAAATTAATCGAGCCTTTTTTTAGGATTGCGTCCACAAACACCTGGACACGAGAGATTTGTAAATGCGATATAGAGTTCACGCGACTTATTTTAAACAGCAGTACAATATAAAGATTTATTTCTATAATATACTCCATTGTCTATAAATAAAAATTAAGATAATAATAACATTAAGTGACCTATAATCTACCACTATAATCCATCCGGCAGTCAATAAATTAGTACATAACGAAAATGGCGCCGTAATCTACATAAAACTACTTGTCAAGTTTTTAACGAGATTAATTAAATTTTAATAGGATAATAATTGATTCCTAATAAAAATATTATAATTGAGGAAAATTGTTGATTATACTTTGATTTACTGACTAATCTATTCATTTAAAACTACAAGGATACCATCCGAATATCAGAGTATTGAACTCTTTACTAACAGGTTAAAATAAGTTTAAATAACTTGTGTTTGGAAGAATTAAATATAGATTACATTAATATGAAAGTGGTTAAATTTGGGAACAGGTCGTAATTTTGTCCAGGAGCTCTTGATCCCAACCTCTGGTTCTACATCATCAGCCTGTCCACTGTTGAAGAAAGTCTTGTCTGTTTCTTATTATTAATAAGAAACATAATACGTTAAGTACACGTACGAAACTTGTAAAAACTTGCGTTCGGGTTCAAATTATTATAATATACAATGCCAACACACCGCCATCTAGTATAGTCAAAACAAATATTATTTTTAAAAGATATATTTATAACGGTGCAAAGTTTATATAGCGTACTTTACGAAAACATCGTACACTTACCTTTGATAGGTCATAATCGATCCTAATTAGTGTGATAAATGGAATAGATTGATGATGACTTTCTTTTTATTAAGATTACATGACTTAACTATTGAACATCAGATTTTATGCACCTTGTTTTGCAATGTTCACTTTTAATTTGAAAAAAAAAGCATATGCCTTTTTCTAGAGGTAATACCTTTCTTGAATAGGTATGCCTGAGGACTAGGACTTTTTTGCTGATTGACCATTAAAAGCTGGTACTGATGCAATTTTTTTTTAACTCCTATTTTTTTTTAATATTCTTAAAGCAAATTATGGGTAAATAAGCTTAGCTTTCATGCCGCAGTAATGCCGCTGTGTAATAAATAATCTTATCACACTAACCTTCCAATATATTATCCAACTGCTCGACATTTTTATTAGATATGCAACTTGCATATCCTACACAAAACAAAACCATAACCTACTCCAATTTCGAGTACTTGTTTTTACACGTCTGCGAAAGAAGGAGGGTTAATTTTCGAGTGTATATATGACCGTGTGTATATTTCTTTAGCACGCCATAGAGCCTAAACGGCTTGTCGTATTTTTATGTGAGTGGTGTCAATAAATTCGTCTTAGTATCTCTACTAATATAAATTTTTTAAATATAAATTTAAAAAACCTAAAAAAATAATAAGCGCTCGGTTTTTTTAAATTAAATAATTCATTATTTTGTCAATTTCCTAAAAATGAATTCTAGAATCTAGATAGATTTACAGCCACAAAACTCCCTGGAAACTAAATTTGTAATCATTGTAGCTGTTGCCGAAATGCAGATTATATAGGTATACAGTTGAAACCGCATATAACAACGTCGCTTATAACAACACATCGGTTATAACAACGGATGGCAAGGTTCCGGCCTAATCTCTATATAAACTTATAATTACACATTATAACGACTTATAACGACTTCGGATACAGCGACATATCGCTTAAAACAACGAAGCGTTGGCTAGAAACGACGAAATTCTTCGGCTATAACGACCAATTCCAGCAAAACAAAAATTTACGAGCAATTTTCACTTTTCAACTAATTAAATGAATGAATATTTTACTATATATATATATTTTGTTATTAAGCCTAAGAGGATTATTATTCTCCGACCGTACCTGACCTTGCATCTTTTACGACTTATTCAGTGCGATACTTAACCGCGTGAATTACAGATTGATTTTAAAACTTTTGGTTTAGATCGTGCGTTGACGCGTTACTATGTCGCAAAACAGGAAAAGGAAACCGTTGAACATTGAAGAAAAATCACATATTAAATGGAGATTACAAAATGGTGAGTCAAATAGTGAAATTGCAAAGAAATGTGGAGTCTCACAAAGCTATAACAGTTTTGCAAAAATTTATTACCTTTAACGACCAGTTTAACACTGATGATACCTTGACGATAATGAAGCAGAACAGACTAAAATGACCGATTACTTTAAAAACTAAGCTTAGTCTGTGGACTATACTGTAGGCACTTCATTTTTTTCATAATATTTTATTTTTTTTTACTTACATTTTACTAGAAAACTATTTCATATGACTATTAATATGACTGTACTTGTGTATATTGCTTATAACGACTATCGGATATAACGACTGCAGAATGCGGACCCTTCAATGTCGTTATATCCGGATTTGACTGTATATGTATATAAGAATAGCTCATTTAAAAGTATTAAATACTAAAAGAGACGACTACGGTAAAAGTTGAGATTAACCAGTAAAACTTAAGACTTATTAACTAATATTGACAAAAGACGAATTTTGTTTATCTCTTATCGCTTTCACCGCTTTATTTTTCTTGGTAATTCTTAGGTTTGTCTATAGAGACACGATTAATGTTGATATATAGTCAGGACGCATAAATATACAGACAAGAGCTGTTATATTTCGTATAATATTGTAACTCCATTTATGGAAATTGTCGAGGACAATCCAATTTAATCCGGATATAGTATGAACTATGTCTTAATATAAACTAATTGAAACTTCCTTCAAATATATGTTTTGAGGAAACGAATAACTGGCCAACCAACAAATTAATTTGTTGATGTTTTTGAAAATTATATACTCAAAACCTGTATTGAAGTTGGCACAACAATTATGTTATCTTTATAAAGTTATCGAGCAAGTTCAGGAAATGATAAACAGTAACTAGTTATCGCTCAATAGCAACGTGTGTATGAGTATTACACAATTTGGCGCCTCGTCGCTCACCGAGTGTTTTATCGGTTGCTATCAATAAAACACAACCAAACCGGGCAGAATGGGAGTCACCAGTCATATTTATAGACATCTTCGCTAAGATTCGTTGTTCACCGTCTACTTTCTCTTGCCATTTCAACTTCAAAAATTCCATTTAATTATCGACTGCTCTTTTCGGGCCGATAAAACCTTCAAGAACAAAGTGTTAACCAACCTCTGAAGCTGGCAATTCACTCCTAACTCTTGTGCGGCCATCGACAGCGGTAGGCCCTTATCACCCAATTATTTAAACTATACAATAAAAAATATTTTCGTAGATAAAGGTCTACCCGCCAAGATTAAAAGGAAAACAATTTTTCCTATGTGCTGGACGTATATAGCCCGAGGACCCATCTAAGTGTTATGCAATTGGAGAGGTCTATGTCCAGCAGTGGGCTCCATAAACTGATAGGTGTGATATTTAATTAGCAAAAAAACGGGTTGCACGCCAGAAGAGCCGGCAGAAGTTAAAATTTGTATATTAACGTTGTGCATTTTTGATGATTTTTTTCTGATTTGATTCTGGAATGGTTGGGAAATAATTTTGCACGAATTGCTTAAATTATTACTATAAAAGTACTATCATTTATGTAGTAAAATACAATATTCATTTATTCCGCTATCGTACACAAACATGACAATTATAGCCTACTTTCTCCATTCGTCCTAAGAATATTCGATCAACTCACGTGTCCTGACGCGAGTTTAAATTTTTTTACCCATCGCAAAAATCTTAGGAATTTTCGATCAGGACGCATGTCCTGATGCGAATGTAGCATTTTTTCCCAACATAAGGAAAGTGCAAAACGCCGTTAAAGAAGTTTTCACTTGAAAAAACATATGCATCTGTGATTTTAGAAAAAACTTGTTATGATAGACCATCATAAATAAATGAATAAATCAAATAAATTTTAAAGAGCCATAAACATATTAAATTGTTTTCTAAGAAGTGACATGATATACATATAACATATTATTCAAAGCTGTGAAGGGTTCAGCTACATCATCTCAATTGTATAACGGGAACGCGATTATTTTTGCGATCAAAACCAATTGTCTACCTCTTACGTAGTAGCACGTAGTCTACCTTGTATCGGCTTGTTCTCAATTGACGGAGAATTTATTGCAAAATATTTACCGAAGCAAATACTTTGCTACGTACTCTGTTACCTTTTGTAATACTTTAGTTCAGAAATTGTCTATGAGATTTACCTGTATTTTGTAGATAAATAAAACATAAGGGCTGTTGATTAGGACCCGTTTATTTCAATTATTTTTTTCGCATGAGTTTACTATTTAGTAGTCTAGTGGTCGCCAAGAGATCGAAATTCGACCTTAATTCTTTTAATTTTTTATTAGAACTTTTTTGTTTTTTTTTGTCTAATTTTATTACACCTCTTTAATCAAAATCTTCATCATAGCTACTTTTGACATTCAGTATGACAATATAGATAAAAAATAATCAAGTTTGACTTTGACACACATACATTTTGTGTGTTTGGATATTTGTGTATGTGTGTGTCAAATGCATGTAGTGTTCGTAATGTTTTATTTGTTGATATAATATTTATAAGCATTATAATGGATTTCCTACATATGAACTATAAGTGTGCCAAATTTCATACTCCTCCGTCCGCGCAATTTTTGTAAAAAGGGGTCCAAAGTTTTTGCTTCACGAATTAATACCAAAAAGCAAAGAGCTATATTATCAGCTTTTCGTTAAGGTCAAACTAATCGTGTAATATGCTACTAAAAAACTGTTGGAGAAATAAGAAATGTCTAACAATTTAACTACTTGTAGAAGTTCCCCCACTCGTTCGACATTGGCCTCAATATATCTGACCGTTTGTTTATCAAGTTGGTCTGTTTTTGAACCAGACCGATGTATTGTGTGCAAAAACCGTTATCTCCCCAAGGTAATATATAACCATTGAGATACAATGTCAAAAGTTAGTTTAAAATGGAACTAAA
>PKRV01000857.1:17444-60481 GCA_003709505.1 Hyphantria cunea | reverse complement strand
CAGGGATATAACAGTTCGTTCGTTCGTTCAGTTGTTCAGTTCGTTCGTTCAGTCGAATCAGTTTACGCTACCCTCAACGATTTTATTTTTTTGTCTGATCAGTGCCTTAGCCATTAATGAGGGAGTGGTGTGTGTGAAGTCTAAAATATATGCCTAAAAATAAAAAAATAAACAAAATCCTTAAAGTAGGTATGAAAATTCTTTTCATGTTGTACAAAAATCTGGATCTATTTCAGGCAATAAATGCCCGTTTCTTCTATAATATGATGTTACTTATATTTTAAAGTACTTGGTCTTAAATCATGTCTTTGCAGGATAGATTTCATGCGAAAAGCAATATTGTACATGTAAATGAATTATTTATTGTTAAACATAACAATACCCGATGTTCCAAGAAAAATAATCCTAATCCCAACTAATTCCTCAGATACCACGTGATACACAGAAAGCCGATGTGAAATAGCACCTACGCTGTGTTTAACCTAGTGAGTGAGGATACCGGAGGCTCATATCCAACCGTTTCCACCCATCCTCCAATGGCCGGCAACGCACTTGTGACGCCTCTAGTGTTGTGGGTGGCCATGGGCGGCGGTAATCGCTTACCATCAGGCGATAGTCTGCTCGTTTGCCCCCATTTCCATGAAATAAATAAAATATTCCTTAGAGAAAAAGACTTTTGTGTAGTAACTTTATATTTTCAATATTGCATATTATACACAGTAAAGGTCAATAAAGGTAATCATATCTATACAAATAAATAAAATTGTGATTTCATTTCATTGCTAATCTCTGGAACCGTTGTACCGATTTTGTCGGGACTTGCAGATGACTGGCAGATAGCTGATGTAATAAGGTATAACGTAAGCTACTTTTTTAGACAAGATTTGCCCCGCGGTGTTAACCGCGGTGAGCACCGCGGGACTCAGCTAGTATTCTATACAAATAAAAAAAATGGAGTATCTGTTTGTAATATTAAAATAAGCTCTTTTTACTAAGAGCATATGTATGTGCCAGCTTTTGCCCGCGACTTCGCTCGCGTTAGATTTGATTTTGAGTGAAGCACTGAAGTTCAAATAAAGTAAATAAAAAAACTACAAAAAACTACTTTATAGACAATATTCTTCACTAATCTAAGTGCCAAAACCATTAAACTACTGGGCGTACTCGCGAGTAGGTTACGTAGAACTGGCCATGAGAGAAGTAGTTTTCTCTTAAACCTATCCCAGCAAATTTGAGTGTTTATTTTTGAGATTTGTTTAGTGTCATCGTGTAATAGACTTTGCGAGGAAACTGCAATCGTTTAAATTGAAAAGGAAGACCGTTTGGAATCAAAGGAATTCGTGGTATACATACAGTTTATTGCTTTGCTTTCTCACACCCAGTTAAAATTGTATATATTGTATGCCTTTTAGCCTGTTAATTTAGGGAGTTTTAAATTTCGAAAGAACATAACAGGGGTATCCACGTGTAGAATAAACCTATGCCTGTTTAAGTTGAAATAGGGCGTGTGTATGTAAAAAAAGGAAATATTTAGAAGCAGTGGACGCGAATAACTTCTAGAGCACTCTCTTGCAAATCTTCCAGATGAAGAATCCCCTAATCATCAGACATTCAGATATAGCGGTATCCGTATCCGTATCCGTAATCCGTATCAGTTTAATTGTTTTTCAGAGCCTTTAATGCGATGATGGTTTGATACGATTTGATAAATGATTTTTTTGTTGTTGTTGTTGTTAGTAGTATTTGTGAGAAAAATTAACTTCTTCCATAATTTTTATAGAAAATAAAACTGTAAAGAAGTAACTGAAACACTGTATAGTAAATAAATACGAAATTACTTCATAGTCATTTCGTGTTTGGAATTTGGATTGATGTCATTGGCCGTATCAAAATGGCGGCATTTAAATAGCTCAAATTTATTTAAATAAATATTTCACTTTGAAAATTAGTTGGACTATTTTCAAGCCTATTCATATTGTTTGCTCTTTTATTTCTTCTATAACACGTAAAAATGATCATATTAAGAAATAAAAAAATATGCATATTCCCTATTAATTAACTAGCTCGTACATTATTACAATGTAATTACAAATATACTTATTAAAATTAGCCATCTCGCCACTTAACTTTTTGGCACAGCTGGCACCACAAAAAATTTTGGTAAAAAAAAACAATGTGAACTTATACTTCCTATGTAAGACAATTCTCTTCATAGAAGTATCAAGTGTACGGCTACTTAGCAGAAGTACCAAATGAGTAGAGTGAATTACAAAAGCCGAAGTAACTGATCAAATTGTCAAGCAATTTAAAGGTATGTACTTAAAACGTATCGTGAGCACTTGTCAGTCATTATTAATAAATAAATCTGGACTGTCCAAGACCAGTTTACTTGGTGATCTTTGGTAGAGTTCTGCGTTGCATGGTGGTAGGCGATGGTGAAAGTGGGTTACAAAGCAACCAGTTGAAAACATGTGAGTTTGGAGAGAATTCGAGGTGAGAAGAAATTCAAAAATTCGATCCGGCTCGGGTTACCAAATTCTATGGTCAAAAAGGGGCGCGATTGTAAGTGATATGAGTAAAATAAAATGTAAACATTTTATTATGAATCGATTTATTTCTTCAAAAAATTTCTTCAAAAATTCTCTTGCCAACCATAGTGTTTGATTTAATGTTGTTATCTCTTCCCAAGACAATTATTAGATAATTCAATCAGCCCACATGAAATCATCATCTTTAATAGACTTTAGTAGCTTTTTGATAGTTAATGCTACTGTTCCTTAAATAAATCTCATTAGAATCGATAAATCTTCTTGTTTTTTCACACAGTGAGAACTTTGGAAAGTATTCTAGGCTTTTCTCAATTTATATTACATTCCTTAATTACTAGATTTGCACTTTCACTGTTAGTAACTTATATCACCTACTAATAAAATACCCACAAGATCTTTTTAATAATAGTCCGGAGTAGAACAGTAGTCGAGCTCGAATAATATAAGGAATAGAAAAGGCTAAGATAACGAGAACAGTAAAAACCATATTTTGTCAATTTCCTTACAAACGCATAATCTATATATATGTTTCTATACAACTTTGTCAGTTTTGGATTTTCCAATTAGCAAATTTAATAAGTCAATTATACAACACCTGAACATCACACCTGCTTTGAATTTGTTATCTATATATATATTATTAGGCTCTTTCATTTGCAAGCTGAGATTATCTTCTTTCTATGTATATTTTTCAGGGATTAGATTTAACGTCCTTAATCCGCTAGTCCATTAAATCCGGAATTCACACATTCATCGTCTTAAAATGTGTGGATTGCGGTGCATAATAGCGGATATTGCTCTATTTGTTTCTAGAGAATAAAATTTTCATTACAATATGAATATTTAACAGATAAAGCACAACGCAAAGAACATATACAAAGAGAATACTTTTAAGCACAGAATACAAGCCCACACTATGGCGTCCTAGGGCGATACATATTCGTGACCCGCTTTGAAGATTACGTACAGCTGAATCCGCTGGGTTTAGAAACATGAAATTTTGTAGAAACGTTCCTCGGGTGCTATTCGTATTATATGCTATATGCATTCCATAATTAAAATCACTTGTACTTATTCCACCGTTTACCCAGCTGCGAAAGAAGGAGGGTTATATTTTTGAGTGTATATACATATGTATGTACAAATGTATATACATATGTATGTATATAGATATGTATAAATATTTCTTTGGCATGCCCAAGAGTCTAAACGGCTACTCGTATCTTATGTTTATGGTGTCAATAAATTCGTATTAATTGTGAGACTTACCCCGGGTACATGAAAATTTAAAAAATAAGACAAATGAAATAAATAAATGCAGTCTTTTTTAAAAAATAATGCGTTACTTGTTTATTTATGTTTACACCTGACAAACAGTTCAAACCCTCATTGGTATCACTGAGTGATTTTTGTTTGTTAGTACGTTAACTTTTGGCGTATTTCAATAAATTGAACAGGAATTGAACAGGTGGTAACAGTTTGCCTATAATAAACTTGTCACGTAATACTTATTAATACTACTGTACCTGAAGATTTGACTTTCAAAAAGAGTGGCCATGAGTTTCTATGCCAGTATTCTTCTCATAAGGCTTTACGCATTTTGGAAACTGGATGTTATGGATCGACACAGGCGGGCAGTGAATTTTTGTACTTTCACCTAATTCACCTTGACAATACAGTACATCTGTTTGTACATTGATTTCGTATTTAATTTTACGCCTTTCCCATCTTGTAGCAGAGATGGGATGCATGTCAGTTTGTTTAACTCAGTCGTAAAATAAGGTTTATAAACAAAAGATAAATTAAAGTTTAAGAAAAAATCGTTTAATTCTATCTAGTACCTAAACGTTGTACAATTTCGGTGATTTCATATTTCCTTGCAAAATCACAGCTGTAGCGATAGGCAGCGAGCTAATAGCTCCCAAACTATTGCTGTTAGATTTAAAAACTTAGTATTATGGTGGCCTGTTTCGTCGATATTTCCTTCCACATCTATTAAATAAAATAAAGGCAAAACCTTGAAATGAGTTCAAGAAATATCACCTAATCATTTTTGAAAAAATGCCATGCAAACTTTAAAAATAACTAACAACGTCGTAATAATTTCAATAGTGCTCATTGACAGTTTGAAAATACTACTGTCAGTAATAACGAAGTTTCAAAAAACTTGATTTTGATGACCTATACAAGACAAAACAAGACAACCCTTGGTAAATTTTAAAATACTTTAGGAAGATCAATCAATTATGAAACAGGACATCAATGTGTAATGTCCGCGTTCTGTTTCAAGGTAGTGACATATTTAAAAATTAACTTGCCTAAAAGTTTACAATAATGCAAGTACGGTATCTCGTTTGTTTGTATGTTTGTAACTGATTCCTTTGAATTCGATTTTAAACTTAAACAGACAGATTTCACATCAATTTTTAGACAAATCAAAAGCCAATTGCTTTAATAATAAGACAAACTAAATTTTTAAAACGATTCGGAAATAACATAATGAACAAATAAGCAAAATTTTTTGAGAATTTTGAAATAGAAATTAATTAAATTAAAAAATAAATATGTTGCGTTGCACTTATAAGCCGTTACGGCAGCCAACACTACTAAAAGTTTCATGGCCGTAGAGATACAGTTTCTAAATATGTGAAGTTTCTGATGTGAATACATTGTTACCCTAACAATGCCTTATTTATAGTTAATGTTGACTCGTAATTTCTAGACCGATAGTCTTTTAAATACTTTACTTACTAGTTATTTTACACATTGTGTACGTGTCCCGTATTCGTTTTCGTTTTTGTCTTTAGAGTATTCCAGATATTCAGTAAGGCCTCGGTCCCATACAATTTCAGTACGTAATCTATTATTCCGCAACTTCGTACAAAAATCAAGTGACAAGGGAGAAAAATCGAGTTACTACCACTGTTTCTCCACCTGCACTCAGGTGGACAGCTTACAAGTACTGAATGTTGTTATTTTATATCCCTGTATCTTTCTTAAAAGGTCTCCTGGTGATACACACGATCCATCAATTTTCGACACGGGCCCTAAGTCTAATACCCTCTTTTTCTAAGTTGGCTACAGTTACCTCTTTACTGTCGTTGCCAATGTTATAGTCATAGAGTGCTAGTACTACAATTGATCAATTGATTTGTTAGGCAGATTTTTTTATTATTGGCTGATTAATAACAGATGCATGTATGTTTGTTAAATTTTGATGGTGCCACTTTGGATATTGCATGATGAATTTTTCCTACCTAATCATAAATCTTAGGTCACATCCAAATTGCAATCAAGTCAGAATTTAGCAGAAAAAATAAATAAGTTCGTATCTCCCAATGTATGTTTGAGACAGTGGCAAACTTATTTTACAAAAAAAGTCTCTTGTTATTCATAGTAATTGATGTATTGCTCCAGAAAGTCTAAATTTGCATTTACTGTTGTTATCTCCTCCCAAGAAAATTATAGAAAGTTCAATCTATCCAGTCGTTAGCCAGTCACATGCCAGATGTTTTTTAGTTAGAATCCATCTCAATCTAGCTCAACTTAGTCGCTATAGAGGCGGCCCTCCCGCTTTTGTTAACACTTATGAATTAAAATGTACAAGGTAAGGGTTCTTTCATATTCGGAGCTGAAAAATTTGACTGACTTTTTTTCTTCTGCTAGTTTTATTTCTCTTGGGCGCTCTTTATTTTTTAATTTATTTAAAAACTTTATGCACTACTATTGTACGTCGGCGGATTTAATACCCAGGGCATTCTCTTCCAGTCAACCTTCGGGTGATGTAGATAGTTTGTAAGGTAGATGCACAGAGGTTACATACTTATAAGACATATACAGTTCAAAATATATTTAAACGTATGCATACACACATAGACTTAAATATAACATACATATTAATCGCTCTTTTAATTTAGTTTAGCTATATTCTTCTTTTGCCAAGTTACCAGAGCGCCCTGTATCTTTATTTTTTTTTTATTTTTTTTATTTTAAAAATGCAATTTATGTTTTGTATGAAAATAAAATAATTAATTATATGAAAAAAATATAAGTAATTATTTTATTTTTATTCTTTTTGCAGTTTTTTTATAAATCTCGCTATAATTATTAGATGTATTAGATAAAGAGTTTCTTTACACAGTTAAAAATAGCTTTGGAAAGTATTCTAGCCTTTTCTCAATTTATATTAAACTAAAATGATATACAATTCTATAATTACAAAGTTTGCACTTTTAGTGACCTTCAATTTAAATTCGCTAATATTTAAAAATAAAACTGTGAGAAACTAACGAATACATGTTATTTGTGCATACTTTATTTTGTAACTTACGACTAATAAAATACAAGAAATCCTTAATAACAGCCTGGAGTAGGACAGTAGTCGAGCTCAAACACTATTAGAAATAAAAAGGCTAAGAGAAGAGAACCGTAATTACTATATTATGTCAATTTCCTTTCAAAGGCATAACCTTTATGTACCTACACATGTCAATGTTGTCAGTTTTGGATTTCCCAATTAACAGATTAAACAAGTCAACATACCTGCTTTGAATTTCTAATCTGTATTAGGCTCTTCTATTCCTAAGCCGAGATTATCTTCTTTCTGTGTAAATACTTCAAGCTATTAAATTTTATGTCTTTTTGTGTTAAACACGTGCTGTAACGTGTGCTGACAATGTGTTCTAGGTTTTCACCGCCCGTCACAGGAAGGAAGAACCGAAGCACTGAGTTCAACAGTCTATGTCTGCCACTGTGAAGCACCTCTCTAAAGCCAGCACTCGTTGTCCTGTAGAGAAAGGGAGGAGGGATGAGCAGTTGGAAGAGTTCGTCAAAACACTCCACGATAAGGGCCATAGATTACTGCCATAGAGGCGATATTTCTTCGCTGCAACCTATCGAGACCGTTAATCAATAGCTGATTGACGCTCGGCTCTGTCGCTAATATGGGAACAGCAAACCTGAACCTGAGTCTTGTAAAGTAGACACAGAAGCTTGGACGAAGCTTGGAGGAGCATAAAATGTACTAAACCAGGTAAGACCCGTCTTACCTTGTTTAGTACATTTCATGGAGGTCATCTTAGTGTCGCTCTCAATGTTCTCACGCAGGCTTTTCTTATGGAATAACGGGCAAATCAACCGACGTATCGCACGATAGGAACTAACTAAGGTATCGATTTTTTGACAAGTTAATTATTATGTCGCCACACATAATAGCTAAACTTATTGTTTCTAGCAAATGCGAGGTTCTATCAGAAACTGCTTTATCATGTTCTTTTTATTAAATCTTGGAGGTCTATATACTGCCAATACTTCTATAATATCATAATTAAATTGTAGTGCGATGGATACACGCTCAGTCGACTGCATTCACAGGAATAGCGTAGCAACAGTGCTATGGTAGATTTGCATTATTATACAGAGCTCTGTACGCGAGTATACCGATACCCCACCGCCACCGACACCCATTCGTGTAATCAAATTCATAGTAGAGCTATTGATTTTGAATAATGATAATAAAGACTACCCTAATATTAGATTCTGTTATGACAAGCACATCTTGTTGTTTTATACTGCTATTCACGACTATTCATTGTAACGTATTTTAAGGATCTACTGTCGCAAGCGTGCAACTGTAACCGCTGGGTTCAGAAACATGAAATTTTGCAGAAACGTTCCTTAGGTTTCTAAATGTGAACCAAGAAATGATTTTTCTTGGAAGACTGAGAAAACTGATTGTGAATAAATGATTTATTTATTTACTTTATACTCTTGATCGACGGCACTTGATTGGACTAATTGCAATATTTTTTAGAATTGAAATCACTTGTATTTATTACATTATTTACGCGACTGCGAAAGAAGGAGGGTTATGTTTTTCGAGTGTATGTATGCATGTATGTGTGTAAGTATGTAGGTGTGTATGTATGTATATTTATTTGGCGTGCTCTGCAGCCTAAACGGCCAATCGTATACAAATGTTTGCGGTGTCAATAGATTTGACTTAGTAGTTAGAGTTACACTTAGAACATAAAATAAAAAAATCTTCTCCTTAGTACTTCAATGAATTTAAAAAAGGAGATATTGACGCTGATTTATTTATAACATTAGTATAGATAATACTTTGATTTGATTAAAATAAATACATCACTCCGATTCTACCGTGGGAGAGCCACGCTTCGGCATGAATGGGCCGGCTCGACCGGAGTGATACCACGGCCTCACAGAAAACCGGTGTGAAACAGCGCTTACGCTGTGTTTCATCGAGTGAGTGAGGATACCGGAGGAAAACCCTCACCATCCCCCTTCCCACCAGGCCGCCATAGTGTGGGTCACCATGCTGCATTGTTCTTTTTCGCATTGAGGATGGTGACCACCACTCTTGGATTCTGCTCATGCTTTCTATCAGGCAGGGCGGAGTCATTTTGGCAGCTTAAATATAAAAAAAAAATACCTATAGTATTACATTATTGTAATCTTTCATGTAAAGAACTTTAGAACATGTAGTAACCTATTCAAAGTATGTGTATTTATATATATTCAGAACCTCCTACTTGGAATTGATTAACAAATGCCTGCAATATCATATATTTACATATGAAATTGTATTTACAAGTATATTGAAGTGCTTACTATTTTAAATTAATTAAATTGAATTACGTATAATCACGCATGTTAAGTTCAATAACATTGTATGGCACTGTTCTTAGACATAAACAAATAATGACTTGATAGAAGAAAATAAACATCTTATAACATCAATTTTATTTCATAATTCATTGCATTCGCATTAATGCAATTTGTCAAGTTTTTAAAATGGAGCCGAGTTGCGGGTTGCTAGGGCAAAGATACCAGACCTGTAAATATGAAAATAATAGATTTTTACGATCATGTCAAATACTGAGAGAAATTGTTATATGTATGTATCAATAACATGAAGTTAAATCGAATGAAAAAATGTAAAAAATGTAAGTATTACACATGTAGTTATCCTCAAAAAGCAGAAGAAAATGGTAGGTAAATTCTTTGTTTGTCTTATATACGTCTAAAATATAACGTACCCTCTCTTGTTCACAATGGCGTTACCCATCCTCAAAGTGCCACCATTGCATTGGTTAGGATTTGAAACTTGACTGAGGTTAGCACATCCCCTACCGTTAAGGTGGTTGTGACGAACAGTTGAATCAAAAAGATCAACAGCGCGACCATGGGAACAGACGTTAGTCCAGCATCCAGGCTGACTCCTTCCTCCATTAGGGTAAAAATCAGCATCAGCGCTCCTGTCGAAGACTCCATACCGTCCACCGTTTGTATGAATCGCTTCAACGTATTGGCCATCATTTCGATTCAGGGCAAGTGCGTTCAAGCCCCATTGAGGACCAGCAGGGTCCAGCCCTGAAATTAAATAACAATTTCAAAAAAAAGTTTATGTTGATGTAATTTTATCATAAACTCAAAAGTAAGTGAAATATTGGAATAAAAGAAATATTGAAAGCACCTGTAATACGGGAAGGCCGACGGCCTGCGGTACGGCCGGCGTTACCAACTACGTGAGCACCCAAACTGAAGCCAACCAAGTGGACGTTGTTCCAGTTACCACCAGCGTTATTAATTAACCACACGAGGAAATTTCCAAGAAACTGTCCGACACTTGGAACAATTCTGACGGCAGAGCTGTATGTGGGTCTAGCGCCCCTACTCCAATCTACCACAATGACGTTACAGTCTTGATTATTGAGGAAAGCATCAGTGAGCAGAGGATTTATGTCAGAGTTACCACTACTTATGAATCCATGAACTATAACTTTCAGAGGACGATTATTCATGTAGTTGGATCGCCTTACAGAGTCTATGTTTCCATGGGTTAGGACTTGGTGGTTGTTGCGATTTCGCCTGAAAGAAACCATTAATTAACATCAACAATAATGAATACAAGTTTGTTATAAAACTCTACTCATTACAAATTTTTTGGTAGTTGTCAAATAGCTTCAGTAATGTACTTTAATAACTGAACTCTATCTTTTTATGAATCTCAAATACACTGCCGTGTTTTACCGGGAGACAATCCTACAAGAACAAATCGAAACTAGCAATTTCAATAAGAAGAATTGTGAAGAAATTGTAGTTAGAAATGTATGCCGTTTGTATGATCAGTTATAAAATTTAACTATGAAACTAAGGATGTCTTAGTGTTTTTTATGATTTACTTTTATGATTTCTATATATACCTTGTAAAAAGCCAGTATGCGTTGTTGGCACCACTCCTGGACTGAACCAAATCATCTTGAGACGGCTCCTGCAAGTCTATTAGTTGAGGATTTCCTTTACCATCAGGCATCCATATGTAACGATTTTCACCCTCCACATAGTGACTGTTATCTTGAGGAACAACGGGGATTGCACTACCAGCACATACTGTAAAATAAGAAAATAAATGCGAAGTAGTATTAGTTTGCCCACCATAATATTATATAATAAAAAAGGTTTTGTATAAAATTAAATATATTTCACTCACAAGCCGTTACGGCAGCCAACACTAGTAAAAGTTTCATGGCCGTTGAGATGCAGTTTCAGAATTTGTGAAGTTTCTGAAGTGAATGAATAATTACCCTGAAAATGCCTTATTTATATTAAATATTTATCAAAGATATCACTTAAGCGAATCACATGTCAATGTTGACATATGATTCGCCAGAGTGATAGTCTTTTAATACCGTATTAAAATTATTTTTATACATCATGTATGTGTGCTGTACTCATTTTCGTTTTTGTCTTTAGGGCACTTTAGATGTCACCGGGGTTCCAGGGATCTCCTTCCGAGGGTACACCTGGTTCCCTGCTTCTAGTACCCTGAGATGGTGTGCGGTTTTTAGTTTGTTCGAGTCTGACATAACCACCGTTCGTTAGTATCCGCCGGGATTTCCGCAAAAAAAAAGTTTACTTCATAATCCTTCAAAATATTTTTTTTCTAAACTTTTACTTATTTAAGCACTTATATTATAGCTAAGTAAATTAATTAGTATTTATATATGTTTATTATGTATGTATGTTTGTGAATTGGTCCAAGAACCCGCAAGATTGTCGAGCGAGGAAGGAAGTTTCTATATAAGCGTACTATTGTGGACTATGAACCATCTAAATGATGGGGAGGAAACTGCTGTAGGACGATGGCAGAAAATAAGTAGAAACAACTCCTCAGAGCACTCGCTGTAATAGCAGCAATAGAAGATGCATAGCGTGGCCTTATCTTTACGCAGCGCATCTTGACAGCCGACAATTAGAGTCGCTCTTGGTTAGATGCTGGTACAGCGGTACCCCTACCCAAAGATGAGAACAGTATTATTAGTTAAATCGTCCTAAATTACGCTTGTTCGTGTTGTTTACAGAACATTCAAAAAATTCTTTCTTGGTGCCCACCTCCGCTACCTGATTGCCCGGAATATTTGTCAAAATTTCAAGTTTCTACATCCAGCGGTTTCAGCTGTGCGTTGATCAACCAGGTAGATAGTGAATTAGTATGTATTTTTTTCTTTCATAGAACGTGGGTATACATTAAATACAGCTTACTGACAACTAAAAAGCGCAGTGTTATGATATTATATCATATTGAAAAAATAAAAAGGTTCGTACAATATCTGACACCGTTTTACCCCTTTAGAGGGAATTTCCAAATTATTTTTTTTAATTCTCACTTGACATAAGTGATAAACTTTGACTCACATGACAAACCTTGAGTTATTTTTTTAAATTTTGTCTTTGTGCTCGGTAACACTCCTCGAGTGTGTTACATGCCAAATTTCAGTTGCCTGCGCCCTCTAGCTTCGGTTGTGCGTTGTCTATCAGTCACTTAGTAATGTAAATATATATATATATTGTTTAAGTATATATTGATTGATATTAAAATTTTCTTTAAAGGTTTATTTGTTAAGCAGGGTCAATCGGACTTAAAACTTTTGTGTTTATTTTCTATAGTTTTAGCTAAATTTAATGTTAATGTTAAAAAAGTTTTCATGAGAGAGTGTGTGCGAGGTTATGGTTGCTTTCAAATTGTGAAAACCCAGATGATTCAAATCCACTAATTTGGGAGATAAATAAAATTAAAACTATTTTAATCTTTTAAATTTAATGACATTATTATTTAGTAGGTAGTCATTATAAAGAGTCTGATTTAATGTTATTTGCTTAACTAGTGTGTTCTTTCTATAAGTGGCAAATTACGACTATAACGAATACACTTCCTTCCGTTGAAAGGGTATTTTTTTTACATAAATAAGGAATTAATTTTTAATTCTTGTCCGATATCCTCAGTTCATCAATCACATAATTTCAAAATAATCGGATAAATACTTCGCTTATTGTTCAACGATATCAATATGCATTTATCGTCATTAGTGTCAGTTTTGAATGACGTTCTGGCTAAAGATATTTAATGAATTCAAACAATGGGTAAGAAACAAGAAAAATGCCTAAAGTAATACTATTTAAGGGTGTGTCAATGTATATGTTCATATGTAGGTTACATACTTAAATTGGTCGGTGTTTTTGTCGTTGAAAAAGTGGATTGTGTGTTAAATCTTGTTACTAATTAAGATGGAGTCATATATTACGTACACACACACATATAAACATAAAATGTATAATATTGATATTGATGAATTGTATCGGAGCAAAGAGTTCGCTACTTATTAAAATGGTTTTATGCAGTGATACACGACGGAGGTATCGAGAAATATGCACACAAAAACATACACGATACGAATCAAAATTGAAAAAAAAAACACTATGTTAACTATCTAAATCAAAAAGTATTGAATATTTTTTGAAGCTATAATAGATAGTTAAGGAACAAAAAACATTTTACAGCAAAGAAGCACTGAGTGTTTTATGTCAATAATTGTTTTGAATATTTTATTGAGAAATCGTCGTAAAAGACGTTATATTATTATGTTTTTTTAAATGCACCTCATGGTAAGTGCATGAGGTGTTCATCGAAATCCGCTATTTGAAATTTATAAATATTTTACATATTTTATTTGAAACTAATAATGTGCAAGGCAGCAACAACCAACCATACCAAGTACTATGAAGCTGCCTTGCTCGTTTCTAACTTGTATTTGCTTGAAAGAAACACGACAATAGATAAAAAACCCGGCTTAGCACATTTATTTTTTACTAGTTGAATCCCGCTTCTTACCCGCGGTTATGGCTGTATCTTTACAACCGCGAAAAAACCGCGGGGCAAAGCTAAACAAAAAAAAGTAGCCTAAGTTACTGCTTATTACATCAGCTATCTGTCAGCGAAAGTTTTGTTTTTTGTCAGTGAAAGATTATAAAAAGTTTTCGGTTTACATATCACTAAATATCATACACACCCAAAAAAAATTAAATTATTACGCAATCAAAAGCTTATCTCTCAACCGCCTTACGCGTCAACGTTATGATAAATATTTACTATAAATAACGCATTACAAGACCAATGCGTATTCAGTATAGCTTCACATGCTCTGAAAGTGTAATTTTAAAGCCATGAAACTTATAGTAGTGTTGGCTGCCGTGACGGCTTGTAAGTACACTATATGTTTTAATAATAAACTTTTAATTATATATTGTTTTTTTGAAAGAACAAACAATGTAACTCACAGTAATTTTTATCAATCTTATAGTATGCGCTGGTGGCGCATCCCCGTTGTTCCTGGAAATTACAGTCACTATGTGAAAGTCGCTGCATCTGGATGCCTGACGATGAAGGGATTCTACATCTAGAAGACTTGCACGAACCGGCTCAAGAAGATTTGATTCAGCCTAAGAACGGTGCCAATAACGCATACTGGTTTTATAGTAGTAGTAAAATCTCAGGTTTTATAGTTAAATGTTTTACTATGAAACCATTGGCATTCTTTACCACAATTTTATCGACACACGAGATTTTTAACAAATAATCCTTATCTCTATAAGTACCTATATTGGATTATATTGATGATGTGCATGCATCGATTTCAGTTATTTTTATTACCGATGCTGGAGTCAAAACTATAACAAGTTACTATTTTTGTAATCAACTTCATAAATGGAAGAGATTCTCAATTCGTTATTAAAAACCATTATTTAACTATGCAGTAACCTTGTGGGTAAAATGGCCGCCGCCTTTGCAAATAATCCTTATCTCTATAAGTACCTATATTGGATTATATTGACAATGTGCATCCATCGATTTGAGTTATTTTGTGACTATTACCGATGCTGAAGTCAAAAATATATCAGGTTACTATTTTTTTAATCAACTTCATAAATGGAAGAGATTCTCAATTCGTTATTAAAAACCATGATTTTACTATGCAGTGACCTTGTGGGTAAAATGGCCACCACCTTTGCTCTGATTACCGGAAACAAATCCGGCAGCTAGGCTAGGGCCATGTCGCCGAGCTGTGTAGATCCACTATTACAGCGTGTCATCAACTCATGCGATGACACGTCAAACATGGCGTGATAAGATGTCACGGCATATGTATGTAACGGGTATAAGGGATTAAAATACTAAGCCCGTCCTTCAACAACATGGTTGGCGACGATTTTTATGAAATCCCCCTGACAAACTCCCTGCGAATTCAAAGACGTTAATACTTTTTGAATGTAGATTGTTTTAATTTGTGTGTTGTTTGAGTGATTTATTTCTAATTGTTTTACGGAACGACTCTGCTCCACTCTATATTCACATTGGTAAAGAGATACGTTGATACCTATAAAAAATATATATAGTTAACATGGCGAATAATATTTTTATGTATGCAACAAAATGTGAAAATATTGTATAATAAAATAAATATTACGCATATTACGCCTGGTATAGTGAGATGTTGGTTTATCTATAGGTCCGAGTTTTGTGTTTTATTCATACCAGCTTTTACGATAACCCAAATATCGGTTGTTGTGGTAAAATGCAATGTATATTGCTAGATGATAATGTAGCTTTTAGATTAGATTTTGCCTGTAACAGCATAACAAACTCACATGTGCATTTCTAATATTAGTTGGACATTAGATATCTACATTATTCTTTTTATGTCATATAGTCTCGTTGGTCTAGCGGTTAGTATATGTAGTCACATATACTAACCGCTAGACCAACGAGACTATATATCTACAGTCGTAGATCAATAGGTCTAGGGTTCAATTCCGGTCGGGCTAAAAACGTTTATTCTGATTTTCTTACAATAAAATTTGAATAGCAATCCGGAGTATGGAAATTTTGGCTGACGTCTATGTAAGACCTTCTTTCAGCAGTGGTCGGCAACAGGCTGAAGTAAAGTAGTAAGTATAGAGTAATTGATACTCTCAAATTGTCGGTACTCTATCGAACTTGATATAATACATTTTAGAATTAAATTCAAATACAAGAATATTTAATTCTAAAATGTATATATAGAGTATTACAGTCCGGCCCATCGTCCGGTCTACGTCGTTACGGGGGGCAAGTTTGGCTGCATGTGAAAGATGTTGTCATCTTCTTCAGATTTTCCCTTTGTGCTATTCAGCGGAAAACGTTGTACAGAGATATATTTTAACTTCACTGAGCGCTCTGATGGAGTGTTTGGACTTTTGCCAATCAGAGCTTTCTGCCATCATTCACAACAGCAACATTTTTATTTATTTAAATTCGTCATATATAAATACGTTATGTGTGAACCGACTTGATTTAAAGCCGATTTGTAGGTATGTATGAGTGGTGGTAACTATCAACAAACAAATTAAGTGTTTCATTTTTCTCCTATGTCACATTTTTTCTTTTTAAATAACGATTTCACTGTGTACTTAATCCTTAAACTGGAATTATAGTTAAACTGTGACCTGATGGTTTGGTTGTGAGACAACTAGTAATTATTAGATTACCCCTTCACTCTAACGTGAAACGGAATCATCATCATTATCTTATTTTACTTTAGACAAGGACCAGAGCGTAGACAGGAATTTCAATTTAATGTATCACGCTGGACAGACGGTTTCCTCTTCGCCAAGTGTTGTTGGTTCGAATCCTACATGGGACATTTAGTGTGATAGTTATAGTTCTAAGTCAGGGTGTTCTTTGTGTCCTTTATATATTTGTAAAGTCCCCCGCGACATATGATTTATTCCTAGTGCAAGTTATTTTTTTATAAAAAAAAATGAATCTTAATATTTCATGTCATGTGTATATATATGAAACAGATTAATGTAATTAATAAATGTGTTACCAGCTTAGACCCAACTTCCTTTAAATACCGATTAGACAATATCTATGATAATTGTTAAGGTAGACTAATTTGATTGTTTTAACATTGGTGAGTTAACAAATTTTTCAATAGTCTGCGTGCAAGTGCTATTGACCGCATCGGATGATGAGGGAAGTCAACAATCGAGTTGAAGTTGGATCTTGCTGGTAACACAACTTATTAATTACGTTACTCTGTTTCGTATACACATGACATGAAATATCAAAAGATGGGTCGCCCTTGTGCATTGTTTATGTACAGTGAAAAGGCTTTTCTTAAATAGCCAACTGATTCTTACTGAATTTTTTAATGCACGTTTAGTAAATCAGTTATTTATTTAATTTTGTTTTGTTTTTTATTTAAATCTAGCCATCTAATGATTACCTGACCAAACTGAAACTGAAAACAGTTTTGGCACTCTATGTCATGTCAATGCAGGTGTTCTTGACACCTGCATTATTATAGTTAGTATACAATAGGTAAGGCTATGCCTCGACCATTTTCATATGCATTTCTTTCTTATTAACTGAATAATTGAACAATGTTTCGAGACTCGTTTTCTATGCATCTACGGTAAAGCCAAAAGGAAGGGGGTAATAGTGTTAACAGTTTTTGTATCTTTGTACATTCCATCGTAGCCCCTAAACTCCTGAACAGATTTTAATGAATAAGGTGTCAACAAATTCGTAATAATAATCAGGGGACAGGCTTATACTATTTATCAGAAGTTTTTACGTAGTCAAATTATAGTTTTCTTTTAACCCCTGACGCAAAAAGAGGAGTGTTAAAAGTTTGACGGATGTGTGTCTGTCTGTTGCATTGTAGCTCTCAAACGGATGAACCGATTTCGATGTGGTTTTTTATTTGAAAGCCCGTTTCCTTGCGGTGGTTCTTAACTTTGGTTAATATCGGTTCAGCACTGTAAGAGTACCAGTTCTTTTCCAAAATGATGTAAGACATTTTTGGCGTATAATTACTTATGTAGATTAAGTGCTTATGTAGGGGGATTTTATCATTTTTTATTGTAGGAAAACCAATGTATATAAACTAATAACAACATATATTTTAATATTAAATGATTACCTAATTTTATCTCAAACAAGTTCTTTAAAATGGGAATGATCTTCCGGTCGTAAGGGCGAAGATACCAGATCTGTAACAATAGCAATTTATACCTTTATGAATCCATAATTTGGAAATATTATAGATGAAAATACGTAACTAATTATGTAACAAATTAAATGAAATATATATTATTTTAGTTATATATTATTTGACTGCCTCGGTCGCGCAGTGGTAGCGTATGCGACTGCTTTGCTTGAGGTCTCGGGTTCGATTGCCGGGCTGGACCAAATGTATGTATGGTCTGCATATATTTATTTATAAAAAAAACCATGTCGTTACTTTACTGACTTGCTATATGAAGAGTGTGGGTTTCTCAGAATAAGACAACTTTGCATTGCCTCGATAATTTTAAGATTTCATAAAAATGCGAGAGAAAAGGCTCGAGCCTCATACAGATCTGTGAAATGGGACAGCTTGAAAAAACATACTTCTTTTTCGCGCCGAAGTTTTAAATTTATGGGTCCCTACTTATACTCGAAATTTTACACTCACAATAACAAGATAATTGACATGAATAGCTGTAAAAAAGTAGTATTAGTCCAGTGGTTACAGGGCAAAAGCTATAACGAAACTGAGAGTATAGTACAAGTCTTGCAATAAATGTAAAATCACCACACAACACACAAAATCTCACATATACACTCATACATATGCATACTCACGAGCACGCAAATACACACAATCACAACACATGTACCCGCTTTTGTTTTCTAAAGTTTCTTTAGGAATATACTGATCCCCACGACACAGGGAATTCTAGTGTGGGGCTTAGTGTATATTATACAGTTGTAAACTTTAAATTATGAAAACAATAAATTATTATTATTCGTTTTGGAGTTGGAGTGTTTTCTATGTATAATATGTATGTATTTAAAAAAATATCTATATGTATTTATATCAGTTGACTAGTACCCAAATACAAGTTTGCTTAGTATGGGATAAGATGTCATTGTGTGTTAGATGTCCACTTACCCTCGTTTATTCACAATTCCGTTACCCATCCTCAAAGAACCACCGGTACATTGGTTTGGATTTGAAACTTGATTGGTGTTTGCGCAACCCCTGCCGTCCAGATGGTTGTTGTGAATAGTGGCCGCAAATAGTTCATACGCGCGACTATGAGAACAGGTGCTAATCCAGCAGCCAGGCTGAGGATTTCTTCCACCATTGGGGTAGAAGTCAGCGTCCGCAATCCGGTCGAAGATGCCAAGAAGCCCACCATCAGTGTGGATTGTCTCAACGTGTTGACCATCATTTCGGTTCAAAGCACGCGAGTTTCCACCCCATTGAGGACCAGCTGGGTCAAGTCCTAAGAGTATAGAATATAATCAAAACGTGCATATTATCATCATTATAGTAACCAAAATTTTAAAAGAAATCAGGTAATATTATGAAAGTATTACAAAATTACCTGTTACACGAGAAGGCAGACTCCCTGCGGTGCGGCCAGCATTACCAACAACGTGAGCGCCCAAACTAAAGCCAACTAAATGCACGTTGTTCCAGTTACCACCAGCATTGTTGATTAGCCATACAAGGAATCTTCCAAGATGTTCTCCTACATTGGGAACACCCCTGACGGAAGTTGTATACAATCCGCTAGCGACACTTCTCCAATCCACAATAATAACGTTACAGTCTTGAGTATCGAGGAAAGCAGCAGTGATCAGAGGGTTCATTCCTGAGCTTCCTTTACTGTTCCATCCGTGAGCGATTACTTTAAGAGGACGATTACCATTGTAATTGGAATTCCTCACAGAGTCTATATTTCCATCGATAAGGACCTGGTGGTTGTTGCGATTTTGTCTGAAAAACAAAAGATTTAAAATTATATTTATATTTTTTCAATTGCATAAATTGTTTCAATTAATTATCAAAATACAGATGAACAGCTAGACCTCACTTCTTTGCTTTTTTTTTAAGCGTAAAATATACTATCCATGGTAATTTAATTGTTAATCGTTAATAAGAATTTTTCATGCATTTCTATTAATACGAAATCAAATGTTACTTTTACTGTGCTCAGAGGGGTAAAAAAAATGTGCTTCTTTAGTTTTGCGATTTAACGTAACCACGATCACGAACACATCTCTGTGATAAGAAATTTACCTTGTAAATAGCCAGTATGCGTTTTGAGCACCACTTCTTGGCTCAACCAAGTTTTCTTCAGCTTGTAGATCTACTAAATGAGGAGTTCCTTCACCATCGGGCATCCAGATGTAGCGACTTTCACCCTCCACATAGTGACTGTTATCCCCAGGAACAACGGGAATTGCACTACCAGCGCACACTATTAAATTTAAATAGACCGTTAATGTATATAGTTCCTATTCACGAAAC
Organism: Hyphantria cunea; assembly: GCA_003709505.1. Classification (NCBI taxonomy): domain Eukaryota; kingdom Metazoa; phylum Arthropoda; class Insecta; order Lepidoptera; family Erebidae; genus Hyphantria; species Hyphantria cunea. Next base: position 40,224 of record PKRV01000857.1, on the reverse strand, counting down.
AATAAATTAATATAATTTTATCAATAAAATGTAGAATTATATAGAGAGTATTTAAAAATACAGATTCAAGCACTTACGAGCCGTTACGGCAGCCAACACTACTAAAAGTTTCATGGCTCAGGGAATACAGTTTTTCAGTACACGTGAAGTCACTAAACTGAATGCGTTATAACTCTAATAACATGTTATTTATAGTAAATATTTATCATTAAATGTTAACATGTAAGGCGTTTAGGTGATAATCGTTTAATCCCATATTAATCTGGCTCTTATTAGTTTCATACGTATGTTTGTTATTTATCAGCATATTGGTGTGCAATAAATTAAAACAGGTTTATGAAAATCCACGTCTAATAAAATATAAAATTTATTAGAGAGTATATATTAATAAAACTTGTCTAAACATCTTTAGAAATAATGTATATCCTGCTCACTTAGCCAATTTATAAGTGTTTTGCGTCGATTCTTATTTTACAATTGGTACCGGCTCTATTCTCCCATGCCTCGAAGAACACGTAAGGCCGTCGATCACGGTTTTCATCAACATTCGTTATTCCTAAAGTTAGTGCCCTCAAATATACTGACAACTAGTTCAAACTCAGAATTCAGTTCCCTCAGGGTTACGGATGTTTGATGCCAGTCGCTTCGTGGGCAACTGATATTCAGCTCCAAACAATTTTGGGAATAATAAAGGCTAGGAAAGAGAAAAACTAACGCCTGTATTCTCTTGTATTATTTGGCTAATTTAAAATTGTACGACCATGTAACTTAGGGTTGAGAGACGTTATTCTTATACATTTGTTAGTTTTCTATTAACGTTTAGGTTTGGAAAGCATCTTGTATAGGGGGCAGGATAGAGTTAACTTTTATATATTAGGTCCTTACATAACAAATTGGCGTTTTGTTGTTCTTGTCACTTTGATCTGAAATATATCCTCTTTTGTTAAGAACTCCAAATTTAAGGTTAAAAATCCATTTAGCTATATTTGAGTTTCGAAAACAGTAATTCCATTATTTTTTCCTCATTAGTATTTTCTATAGCGTTGCTCATCACTTACAATGGAAAACTTGAATTATCGCTTTATTTAAAAGTACGAGTTCTACCGTGGCACAAGTGCTACAGGTACAGCCCGAATGGATTAATGATGTGAATGGCACTGGTGTCGCAAAAGATAACAAACCACGTTTTTTGTTCTAACGTTTTCGTACTGAAAATTTCGACCTTCATAACAAGCCCCGTGGACTGCCGGAGACCAAAGTAGACAATGAAGAATTAAAGGCAATTGTAGAAGTGGATCCAAGGCAAACCACTTCAAAGTTGTCTGGAGGTTCCACTGTAAGAGATAAAACTGTTTTAATCCACTTGAAGTAAATGGGGAAAATAAAAAAAGCTTCAACAGTGGGTACCTCATGAATTAAGTGAGAACGATTGTGCTCAATCGGCACAATAATCAAGGGAGTTTATATCGGGTCAACCTATAATAAAAAGTGGACGTACGTCCTGTACGATAATTGGAAGTTAAGAAAAAAATTACTTGTGAGTTTAAAGATCTGGTCAAACGATTACGGCAGATATCTATTATCAAACCATGAACTAGCTGCTAAACAACCGAGGCTGGTTAATCACTCTAAGCCAGTGCTGCTTTAGAACAACGTTAGTACATACACTGCACAACAGACGGCCGCTACACTTGGGGAGCTGCAATAAGAATATCTGCGATATCCACCATACTCCCCGGACCTTGTTACAACAGGTTACCACTTTTACGAAATTTGACTTCTTACAAGGAAAAAACATTTACTCCGATGTAGCAGTTCAAACCGTCTTCAGAGAGTTTATTGATTCTCGCTCCACAATATTTCATCCTTAGAATGTTTTCATGGTCCAAAAAAGTAACGGTTTATTTTTATAAATATGACATTTCTTTGAAAATATTATAATTTTTTCATGGAAATATTATGTTTTGCAACCCTGTGTGTTGACATTTAATTAATTATAAACTGTATATCTCGATTATAAGGGATTACGATGTACAGTAGTAGTGGACTTGGTATTATTATAGCAGGCTAAGCCATTACTCTGAGTTTTAACTGATAGCAACGGCGGCTATTTGATTAGACTACGATTTAAATTTGAAAACAATAGCATAGTAGTAGTACATCATTTCTAAACTATGTAATTTTTTACCTTCCTATGTACTCCTTAAACTTGGAAACCTTTTCTTTTCATTACCCATTTTTAAAAAGACAACTTCCGCATCAAGAATATACATCGTGTGTGGCAAGGGACTTTACTGACATACATGTAACACGCACAAAGAGCACCTGGGTGGGACAACACTTTGTGTGACCCATAAATTGTTATCCTGAGTCTAGACTCGGGTAAAAACAAAACTCAGTAGAATATTATAAAAATGTATAACACTGTTATTATAACATTAATTTAAATGAACTATCAACAAAATTATATTACTCAATGACTCTGAAATAGGTGATAAAATGAATTGAATTATTGAATCGTCAGTTTAAGATAACAATCTAATAATTAATTATTAACACTCTAATCATATTTGTTAGTTTGTCATTGTCATGTGGTATTCTTTCATAGAAGAGCAAATCTTATCAACTAAATAATCAAATTACTGTTTTCTAATAAATTTGTAAGTACTTTTTTGAGGAGACTTATATGAAGGAGAGTAGTTTAATGTTTATTAAATGTACTTCATAATTTTGAAGTTAGCTACTGTAGTGTAGGCAGGTTTATCAGTATTTCATTATATATTACCTAATAGGTATTTCACGAAGGTCCCATACCAAACACGGGCACAGATGACACGCAGAGACTATAGAGGAGTTTATAGCTTCTCGGTGAAAAGGCTGGAAAAAGATATTAAGACGAGTGTGTGTATGTGGATGAGTCAGCCAATTAAATGAATAAATTACAACGAGCACATTATAGCTACCATTGCCATAAATGATATGAAATAATGTGAATTTATTCTTATCAATGCGGATATGCTATGCAATATATGATGTTGCAAAATAGTAACAATAATCATCATCATCATCAGCCTATCGCAGTCCACTGCTGGACATAGGCCTCTCCAATTTCACGCCACTTAGTTCGATCTATGGCTTCTCGCATCCAGCTTCTTCCAAGAGAATGAAAATCCTTATTTAGGTAATTTTTCAAAAGTATTGCATACCAGCCAGTTGAAATACAAAAATTTATAAGGGGCAAAGGGGAAGGCGAGACGTCTTTAGTCCTGTAACTGGAAATAAATCTGTGTGATAGTTAACTAACAAACTATCATAATGGTAATTTTACTAATCATCATAAACGAGAGGGGACGTTTGGATTCTATTGACCTCACTCACTCGGTAAAGAACAATGAAAGATTTATTTGACCGAATAGGCCGCAGTATCAGTTCCTTCGAAATCCTACTTATTCTTCAAGCAGTTACTATCTGAAGGTCATACCTACAGAACATCATTGCCGTAGTTACAAAAATAAAAAGAATACAACAAAATCGTACCTCCTCTTTTTTCGAAACTCATATTTCTGTTTCTTCAAAAACCCTAAAACGTGAGTCTTAACGACCCTCAGACGAAATAAGCAGACCAGCATAAACAATAGCCTAATGCCCTTGTTTTATTTCCTACGCAATAACTTTGTTTGTCATTAATCGTATTGTCCGTGGCTTAAACTTAGATTTAGATATAAATTATATTTAAGTAATTGAAAGTATACATATATACCTTTATATATATATATACCTTTTGTTTTTATCGTCATTATTGATAGCCTTTATAGTCAATGAACTCTTCTTAGACTGTTGTTTTAGTCTACTGTACCATGCTGAACAGGCGAGTTGATATAGTGAGTGTTTGTTTCAAGCTTTCTTTCTTTTTACAACACTCGTCCCGTACAGCTTGCTCCCTAATGGTTTGGTTACCTTACGAGTGTCGAAAATTTGCTGCATAAACGGCTGTATCTTTTGATTGCGTTGGCTAAGAAGTTTGTTTTTTTCACAGCTCTAAGGGACAGTAGACTTGTGTATTTAATATGAATTTCAGCTTGATAACTCCACGCGATTCTGAGAAAAAGGATATACAGACAGACTACGAAGTGATTCTACAAGGGTTCCGATTTTTCCTTTTGAGCTTCGGAAGCCTAAAGAGAGACATCCTACATATTCTACATATCATGCTATCTTCAGTTTTAACAAGAGATAGGTTATTGAAAACGGCCGTAAATTGATTACGTACGTACGACGGCCGAGACATTTAGGATAAGTAGGAATGTAACACTCCGTATTTTTATTCCATCACCAAACGATCAGTATATATCCACTGTCATTTAAAACATGTATGTATATTAGGTACAATTAGGTACATACGTATTTTCTAGCTTTTATCGGGTTCGATTCCCGTTTGGGTCAAATGGTTGTGTGTTAAGCACAACTATTTGATCTACGTCTAGGCATAAGTTGAGACATAATAAACAAGTCAACTCAATCATACAACGAGGGACAGAAACATCCAATATCTACGTCATATCGGGTGATCATGAAAAATCATCAAATCATGATCAAAGGCGGTGTCAATACCACGTCTAATGGTCGACGCCTCATCTATTACGTCGGTGCCAGCGCAACAGAGAGGGATGTCGCGTTAATCTATATTCACCCGTGTTATCTGATTCCCACCCTACAATATTTGTGTTGGGTGCAAATATTTTTGTATAAATACCTGTATTGTTTTGTTTATATTCATTCATCTTGGCTTCCTTACTATTGATCTAGATATTATACAAGTACTAATTTTATCCGCTGCCTTGTTCATCACTTCCTTCTTTTGAGCTATACTATCTCACGAACACAACATATTTTGTTAGTGGTTTGGTTTACCGACTTCTAACCGCTACAGATTCTTTCATCAGATGTTGTGTAATAAGTTACAATGTCGTGTGTCTGTAATTGATATGTATATTTAACATAATTACCTAAACATTAGTAATTTCCTGATGAATTCAGTGTGTGCATGCTCAATACTGCCAAATAAATAAGTATCACCTGTAAGGTAGATTAATTATTCTTTGATTATATTAGTTATTACATTTTTAAGAAGCTTAACCTGATATGAAATTGGAAACCCTACGTATCGGTATTATTATAAAATTACAATTAAGTTGATTCGTGATAAGAAATCGATACCTCCCACGTAAGTTGTTGTCAGCCACAAAAATAGCATTTAGCATTTTTACTAAAGCCTATCCCGATTGCCGTTATTTAGCAATTCAAAGTGTAAAAATTATAAAAACGCTTTATTTTTCTAGGTTTTGCCAGATAATCTTGTAAATTTATAACGAGAGTGGACTAAAACATTTTATAAACCTCTACAATAGTGTACGCGGGGACGTGGTGGGAAGAATAGTGCGAGTGCATCTCGTATCGGTCACATATAACAGATTACGTTGGATTTTCAACTGGCCGTATGCATGTAGGGAGCATCTAACTCAAAAATAAATTAGGCAGTTGACTTTATTGAAATATAGCACAAAAAATATACAGGTATAATAATAGGAGAACGTACACCATGTGATTTAGTCAACTAGACGGGTATACAAAACAGTAACTCCGAGACACCTATTGAAAATAACAATGTTTCCTAACATGAAATATAACTAAACAGTTTTCGTAATTCTATTCTCTGAAATATCATAGATATGTTTCTTCTTGTATTATTCTATTAGCATTAATATGGTTAATGTTACTTTTTTAAAGTAATATCATACTAAAATATTGTATAGATCACTAAGTATACGTCGTTGACGGATCATTAAAAATGTTATAAGTTATTTATACTACATATTACTTTGAGAGTTGTTATTTAAAACTCTGTTGTATGGTCTAATGCTATTTTTTACGTGGTAATTACTTTTTTTACTCAAATTTAATCATTTCTGTTAATAATGTATGGCAAAATTGTATTTATTCGGCAGATTATTACTATGACATATCTATGTAATTGTATTTCTTATACGATGTGAGTAACCAAAAAAATTAATTACCACGATATCAGGACTTAATTACGTTAAAACGGTTTTAATGTTTCAGTCTCCATTGCCAATTAATGAATGGGAGAGTAAAAACTTAGACGATGGGTGCAAAAAACAGCAGACTGGCCTCTTTCCCCTTCTTGTAAAATAGTATCAATCACTTGGACTACGACTTTGATAATGATTTAGTCCATATTAAATACCAAAAGTAAAATAGATAACAGTTCATTTTAACCCAACTATCAACTGCATGTCTTTCTATGTGTTTTCCGTACACAACCATGAACAACGATCCTCTTTCTGGTATTTGGATATTTCCCATTACAAACAACCATCAAATAACGATAAACATAATACAAGAGAAAATATTTTAAAAAATGGGCACATTAAGCTTACAACAACTGATAACGTAATTTGAGAAAAGAATATATGTTAAGGAAATATAAAATATGCAAGTGGGAAGATGAGCCCTTGTCCCTACCGCAAGAACCGCTATGGGAAACTAACTAACCGAAGAACGACGAACGAAAATTTTTGAGAGTTAGAGTAGTTTCGGCCATCGAGAAAATAATAAAATGTTTCTGGCTAACATTATAAAGAAACAACATAAACGGCAACTTTATACAAAAACAGTTTCAAGACGATCGTATTCTAATTAAGAGTAGTTCATGGTGAAGAAATTTATCACGAGGGTGTCTATAACAACAATTTTTAAAGCACGCATTATGCCTGTGTTTTATGTGTATACTGCTTATACACTTGATACTAACAGATAGTCGGTGATAGAATTTATATAAAAATACAACGTCCGTGAAAATAAACTGATATAAACACTTCTAGAATGGTTTTAACTTATTTAGGTTAGTTAAATAGGATAGAAAACCATAAAACGCCATCGAAATCCCAAATTCCCTTTTTTATTTATTTACTTTTCCTTTTTATTATTTCTATCCTAAATTATCTAGCTTTAGAATAAGGCAACACAAAATATTCCTAATAAAATATGCCTAGTAATATATATTTGTAGCTCGATTAAGAAAATATATAAAATTTTATCGTTGAAAATATGTCCTTTTTATATCTTATTCTACAATGTGTTCTAATGCCAAAATACAAAATTAAATTTTTGATCAATGGTAAATGTAATTACAACATATAATGAAATGAGACGTAGATTTTTCAGTGGAAATTGTTGTAACTAAAATATTATATGAATACAACAGCTTGCGAAATGTAAACACCGCGGTATAGAGTTATAAGTATGAGATACGATTGCTCAAAAAGCTTGTATTCCGCATGGCAATTTTAGGCCTTGAATGCACAACAGATTGTATACAATATAAAATTGTTAAAAATATCGTTTGAAATTTTAGTTTTATTCTATTAAAAAGATTATATCCACACAAATTAATCATTATTAGACGTGGAGGAACGGGTAGCATGTTCCTCCAACACAAAGGGAGGATCATCCGACCAGGCGAGGTAATCATGCCTGGCGGGCCACGGCCACGGTTGATGTTGGGAAGTTGTATATATATGTTAATCGGCGCGAGAACTTCTATTTCGCGATGCAGGATTGGTAGCTTCTTCGTGCACTATGTTACTCCGTAGTTCAGTGTATCTTCGGTGGATGGCGTTGTCATATATTTTTATTTGACGCTGTATGTGGAAGTCGCCACATTAGAAAGTTACTTGACAGTGCAAAAAAAAACTAAATTTGATTACTACTCGTATTATTTTTTCGATGCAGAATCGATTACATTTTGACACTAAAATTATACAATACAAAAGAGATTATGTTTATAAATATAACAAGGAATCATGTTATTACTGACGTAATCATACGCTTGTGCAAGAAATAATGAAAATATTTATTTATTTAAAAAATATTGAGAGTGAAGTATGGCGAGCACGTCTCCATACAAACGCAAAAAACGTTTTACTACCCCTGTTACTTAAACGATCTTCATAATATTTTACAATGATTTAAAGATTGCAAAAAACTAAATCTGCACGGCTCTCTTTTGTCGAAATTCGATATATATTCGAAGTGTTATAAATCGCAAATCACAATTTTAATGATAATAACTTGCAGCAATTATCCACCCACAAATATTTTACAAAGAAGTACAAATTAGACAAAATTAACGTGTGGTACGTTTACGTTACCCTGATTTAAGTCTTCTACAAAAAATTCCCAAAACGGAATTATCCTCTCAAATACATTTGATTGTTCTTAAAACCATATGAATTTAATACCAACTTGGGGTAACTATATTATTTATATCAAATTGGTATAATCAGGTAACCGAAAAACAGTTTAATTTAATGTGAACAGTGGATGTTGTTCTTTATTAAATATTAAACCTAATCTTTGAATATTGATTACTATGTTAGATCTAATCGATTTTCATTTACAAAATGGCAATACCGCAATAAACGTCTGATTTGTGATTGACTGATTAAAATTTGATATCCATTCATTGTTATCGTATTGAGGTGTCAAGGGACAGAAATATGTTGATTGCTTTTAGCCCCAACTGCAGGTTTATTAGAGCAAGAATAGTAAGCAAGCATATTAGTCGTAAAATATACTTTGTATATATTTTAAGAAATACCAATAATACTGGCCGTGCTGCACTACAATAGTATTACTGCAATTGACGCAATGACTGATGTTAAGGATGGCACGGCATCAATCTTATATTTCGGCACCTGTTCAATTTTTCGATGATGTTCTAGTTACATATGATAGTAACAAAGAAGAATAAAAAACTCACAACCTTTAGGGCAAAACGTCTTGCTCAGTTAAAGGTTGGTAATGTATGCGTATTTATTACTGATGTTATAATTTCCTAATGTATATTGGTCAGGTAATGTTCATCAACAAACCATTACCATTCAATTATATTTTACATTTTTTATTTTGTGGAAAATAAAAAAATATTATACAAAAACACCATTTTTTTCTTTTTCCAATCAAATACTGGTATTACTCACTATTATCTTGATATACTTTTATAACGTGTCGTTGTGGGCCTAATTAACTATGGCCATCTGGCATTCCCCTTTCACATTAATGTGATAATAAATGACGTTTTTTTTCCAACTTGTACCTTTTCTATAAAATTTAAATTTTAGAGATACAAAATCTTACATGAGGGTATCGAAATATATACACAAGATTACAATATTTAGTAACATTTTGTATTTGAAACGGTAATAAGAAAGAATAGTTATTGATAAAAATGAAATAGTTATTAATGAAAATATAGGAAAATAACGATGGATTGTGTGGAAGATGATATGTCTAGGAACGAAGTAAACAGAACTGTTGAATAATGAATGAACTGATGAATTATAATTGAGCACATTGCATGAGCACAATCCAAGAGTGGTGGACAATGTAATAATGCAGCCAGTTGAACTACACTATTACGACCTAGTGGGCCTATACCATGGTAGTCATTGGGCTTCCGGTCTCGCCTTCACCAACGAAACACGACAGAATGAACGCTGTCATTTTACGTTGATTTTTTGTGCAAGGATAGTACTATCCTAGTCGAGCCGGCCCGTTCGTGCTGAAATCAGCGTGGCTCTACTACCTTGAAAATACTACTTTTACTTTATTAAAGAAAAATAAAATTTTCCGTAGTTGATGTCCCGGAACCCTAATAGTTTCGTCATATCAGTCTATTCGGCCTAGGATTGCCTTCCTAACGGTTAGTGCTAGAAAGATGAAAGTTTGCACGGCTAAGTGTTTTTACACGTCATCGTTTTGTTGGAGTAACTACCTCCCCTACAAACATTGGGAGGTTGCTTATACTTTTTTTTATTTAAGGTATTGATTTGCGCGAAAATCATCTTCAAAGCATATTTCTTTTGTTAAAATAGCCTCCCTCCTCTAAAAGCTAAAAACAACATTTAGACATTTTCGTAATTTCTGTGCAAATCTAATTAAGAAATCGAAAAGGCAATATCAGAGAGACCAAATAACTAACTAAAATTAAGTCTCAAGCTAAAATTAAAAAGTTAAAAAATCCCTACGTAAGCACTTAATCTAGTAATCATACGCCAAAAATGCCTTACCTTATTTTGGAAAAGAGCTGATACTCTTACACCTGACCAATATTAACCAAACATAGAACCACCGCAAGGAAATTGGCTTTCATATGAAAAAAAACAAATTGAAATCGGTCCATCCGTTTGAGAGCTACTATGCTGCAGACAGACACACACACACAGACGGACAGACAGACAGACATCGACGTCAAGCTTATAACATTCCTCTTTTTGAGTAGGGGTTAAAAACAAAAGATCTTTCGCAACAAATTAATGAAAATAACCCATTTCAAAGCCCCAAAATGATCCAAAGCTTCTCTTCTAAATATATGACTCTACACCCAAACACGCTTTCAAACGGTCAGTTATTACTCCTGTGCAAAAGGATGGGGACGTGAATGATGTCAATAATTATCGATCTATATCTGTCATGTCATGCCTTGCGTTTCGAATATCGTCGAAAAACTATTTAACAACAGACTTAGTAACTATTTAAATAAATATAAAATTTTAACCAGGTCTCAGTTCGGATTCAGAAGGGGGCTCTCTACTGAAGAAGCAATCCTGGCACCAACCTAGTCGTTACCTCATTGGTTAGTGCTATCAAGCAAGTGCGTCAAGCATTTATTACCATTGTTGGTTTCCCGCAGGAGAGTTTTCTTTGCCCGACGCTGTTCCTAATTTACATTAACGAGTTGTGTAACCTTGGGAATAGCATTGGGCGGGTCTTTTGTTATGTAGATGAAACTGCGCCAGTTTATTCTGACATGTCATAGAGTGTCGTACATACTACCGCTGAACAAGATCTGTCGCAGGTGGCTAGTTGGCCCAATGAAAATCTCCTAACCCTTATTATACCATATTAAAAAGACCCTCGCTTCACTCCTGATCAAAGAAGACCGCCAGGTCCCGAAATCACGATTTTTATCCATGACTGTGCCAATGAATCTGAGTCGTGCAATGGCAAAAGTATTCAACAATAAATACTACTAAGGAACGCTTTGTTTTCCTCAGTGAATCACATTCAAGATCCTTGATGTCATTTGAATATCTGGAACTGGCAGTACCCACTCATTGTACCAGTTCTACGGTTTACTGTACAGGCTGTCCGACTATGGAATGCTTTGCCATTGGCTATAAGGCGTGCCAAATCCTTGCCTGTATTTAAATGGTCAAGAATACTACTTATTTTCTTAATTTATTACGTGGCTTTAAAAATATTTTATGATTTTATTCTTATTGTGCATTACATCATATTCATTTATTTGTTTGTATTTATGTGTATAAAAATCTAAATTTTTAATATATTTACTTTCATATGCATGAAGTCAATATCTTTCTTTATGTATTTTTATGAATATGATATGATGATATGAATAGCAAATGGATACCCGCAAGACCAGAGGCGTCACAAGTGCGTTGCCGGCCTTTTGAGAAGGAGTACGGTTTTTTCTTCAAGGTTTGAAGGTCATATTGGTCCGGGAATACCGCAGGCGATAGTTCATTCCACAGTTTTGTTGTGCGAGGCAGAAAGTTCCTTGAAAAGCGTACAGTTGTGGACTGCCAACCATCTAGATGATGGGGATGACATTTCTGTCGTGATGGCCAATGGCGGAAAGAGGCAGCAGGAATCAGCCCGAACAATTCCTCGGAGCACTCCCTAAGGTAAATGGCCGTAGAAGATGCACAGTGAAGCCACATCTCTACGCAGCGCCAATGAGTCTAGCCGAATTTAAAAAAATCCCAAAGTGAGGAGCTGGTATTGGGGTGTCCATAGTATTCCATGTGAGGCCGGACCTGCGCCTTCTAATGCAAAAGGCGGTGGGCCGGAGTGAAACTGGACTTCGCTCGATATGTCGACACCTAATATTCCAATATTGGCTGAGGCAGATAAGGAAGTGTCTGGGTTTAGTACAGTTTAGTTTGGTATAGTTTCTTGTGTGAGTATCTGGGTTCACTCCTATAAAGATCGCAATATTATGGCGATTAATACTTCACGATGTATCCGGCACCAAACTAAGTATAATACCGCTCGCATTAGGTTAAACCCCTTAGGGGGTTAAATATGTGAGTGTATGTGTGTATGCAGTAAAAGGTGAGACGTAATATCAGTAGTATGTGTTTCAAAATTATTATTATTTATTTTTAATATTCTGGTCACGCTGAAGAAAAGTACGGAAATAAATACGGTAAACTTTTTATTAATTATCAATAACACATTTTACCAAAAAATTAACCTCGGGCGAAGGGTTGCGCAGAGTTCGTCTCAAAGTAATAGATGCCGGATGGTCTGTAAAAAATAAGAAGAAAATACTTTAGAAATTACATTATTACGCTGTAACAAAGGCTCTTATCCGTATAATCAAAATATAGGGCCGTGGGTTTGTCTCAGATAGATGCCTAATGTTTTAACACAAAGCAGATACAGCTTATATGTTTCAAACGGGTTAAATACCGTTTGTCCACTGTTTCCCACCTATCCGGGCAAAAGCCCTTAATTACTACCTACTGGAAGTTGAGCTGATTTGTCTTCATTAGTTTCAATCACGCTGTTTCGATATTTTATCGATTAAAAAGATTAATGATAATTAAAAGTAAAAAAAGTATATTTTTCTGTCATTAGTTTTTCAATTTTCAATTTGTTTTTTATATTTCAATATTGTGCATAAAATCTTAAGGCGATCGCCCACAACGGCTTTTTGTAGCGATGCTACTAACTTACTTTAGTCGCATTTGCAACGCGCAGTAGAAGCGATGCTAACGGGCTACAGCATCGCGACTATATCGATGCAAAAGCGAGACAGTGTCAGAGCTGAAATGGCTGAATTCCTCAAACTGTTATCTTTTATTTTGTTCCTCTTACAACAGCTTAATATAACTGTCCTCGCTAACAGAATAGTCAATATTAGTTGCTTTATATTTTTATCCCTTTTACGAGTAAAATAATCAACTTACTTCTGTTGGACGTCATGGCCACCGAAGACGGCATCTCTTTCACCATTGCAAGCGCCAGTTATTGCTTGTTCGTAAGACTCGCATCTTGTGCCGATGAAACGGTTACCTACAGTTACTTCTCGATCTATTGATTCAGCATAGAATACATAAGAAAGCTGATGAGAGCATGGAACGAGTTCTGCGCAACCATTTTGTCTTGAGCCACCGTTGGGGTAAAAGTCGATATCTCCCAAGGGGTAATCGTAGCCTAGAAGACCAGCAGTGGTATGGATGACCTCAACAATGCTGGCATCAGTCTTTCTCAAGTTATGAGGGTTGTAAGTCCACCCAAACAGAGCAGGGTCAAGAGCTGAAACATTAAATCTTCAATTTATTTTAAATTGTTCAGATTTCACGCAATTACTGTGAATGAGAAGTATGAATTGAAAATTTAAATTCAAAGTAATATGTATCAAAGAGCTCTAACAAAATATTTAAAATGTAAAGCCTGAGAATGAAGGTCTAAATTCGAACACTGGTCCATTTCTATTAAATTCCTATATTACATTAGTATTACTATGTGTTTTATTATCGTGTAGAGTATAGTAATAAACACAATATACGTGTCCATACAAATGTATGTATAATCAAATCAAATGTTTTAGTCGATATCTATAATCAGACATCTCAACCAGGTAGACTGGCTGTAACTTGTCCCTAATTCCGTACGTGTACATAGTAATAAGCATATATAAACTCTCAACCTACCAACTATATGAGGTACATTTCCCATAACGTTTCTGGCAGCTATACCAGCGACTTGGGCGCCAAGACCGACGCCAACGAAACGCATGAGGCTGACATCCTGCAATCGACTGGCGATTAAGAAATTGATAAAGTCTGCTATTATTGCACCGCATCGAGGTGCATTTCCCAGACCCTGGGTATACATGCGGGATCCAGCACTCCAGTCAATAGCAATGACATTCACATCTGCTGCTTCTGCGTAAGCTGAAATGACAAATATTAATTAGAGTAAAACATGTATGTTAGCAAAATTTTTTTTTATCATGCTGGGCGAATAAGTAGATGGGTCTTGCAGTAAGTGACTACCACCGTTAATGAGATTTTCATTAACGGTGGTAGTCACAGTCATACAAGTTAAAGTCATAGAATCCGTATCCCTACATATATTATGTGACTCTTGACTCCGTGTGTCCCTACATATGGAAGGAAAATTAGTAGGTTAAGTACGTTGTGTCCCTACAATGTGTTTTCACCCTCTAAGTCCCCTGAATAAAGCGAGTTCCAGTAACCACATTCATACGTTACTTGATGATTTTCTTATCAAAGGGAAGATTCCTTAACATTGGTTTTCTGTAGGTAAGGCTACCCCCGACTCTAGGGGGAGGAACTTTTAGAATGGCAATGCACTTGATACTCCTAAGTCCCAGGTGTCCATGGGCGGCGGTAGTTCCTTAGGGTAAGGTAGCCCGTCAGCTTTCGCGGGCCGCCCCCCGGCGCCTCCATAGTGGTCAACTCGGTCCTCGTACCGGTTCGGGCCCAGATGAAGTATCTGGGCCTGATCCTCGACGGTAGGTGGCTCTTCGACGAGCACTTCCGACAGCTTGCTCCCAAGCTGGTCGACACTGCCTCCGCCCTAGGGCGACTTTTGCCCAATCTGGGNAAAAAAAAAAAAAAAAAAAAAAAAAAAAAAAAAAAAAAAAAAAAAAAAAAAAAAAAAAAAAAAAAAAAAAAAAAAAAAAAAAAAAAAAAAAAAAAAAAAAAAAAAAAAAAAAAAAAAAAAAAAAAAAAAAAAAAAAAAAAAAAAAAAAAAAAAAAAAAAAAAAAAAAAAAAAAAAAAAAAAAAAAAAAAAAAAAAAAAAAAAAAAAAAAAAAAAAAAAAAAAAAAAAAAAAAAAAAAAAAAAAAAAAAAAAAAAAAAAAAAAAAAAAAAAAAAAAAAAAAAAAAAAAAAAAAAAAAAAAAAAAAAAAAAAAAAAAAAAAAAAAAAAAAAAAAAAAAAAAAAAAAAAAAAAAAAAAAAAAAAAAAAAAAAAAAAAAAAAAAAAAAAAAAAAAAAAAAAAAAAAAAAAAAAAAAAAAAAAAAAAAAAAAAAAAAAAAAAAAAAAAAAAAAAAAAAAAAAAAAAAAAAAAAAAAAAAAAAAAAAAAAAAAAAAAAAAAAAAAAAAAAAAAAAAAAAAAAAAAAAAAAAAAAAAAAAAAAAAAAAAAAAAAAAAAAAAAAAAAAAAAAAAAAAAAAAAAAAAAAAAAAAAAAAAAAAAAAAAAAAAAAAAAAAAAAAAAAAAAAAAAAAAAAAAAAAAAAAAAAAAAAAAAAAAAAAAAAAAAAAAAAAAAAAAAAAAAAAAAAAAAAAAAAAAAAAAAAAAAAAAAAAAAAAAAAAAAAAAAAAAAAAAAAAAAAAAAAAAAAAAAAAAAAAAAAAAAAAAAAAAAAAAAAAAAAAAAAAAAAAAAAAAAAAAAAAAAAAAAAAAAAAAAAAAAAAAAAAAAAAAAAAAAAAAAAAAAAAAAAAAAAAAAAAAAAAAAAAAAAAAAAAAAAAAAAAAAAAAAAAAAAAAAAAAAAAAAAAAAAAAAAAAAAAAAAAAAAAAAAAAAAAAAAAAAAAAAAAAAAAAAAAAAAAAAAAAAAAAAAAAAAAAAAAAAAAAAAAAAAAAAAAAAAAAAAAAAAAAAAAAAAAAAAAAAAAAAAAAAAAAAAAAAAAAAAAAAAAAAAAAAAAAAAAAAAAAAAAAAAAAAAAAAAAAAAAAAAAAAAAAAAAAAAAAAAAAAAAAAAAAAAAAAAAAAAAAAAAAAAAAAAAAAAAAAAAAAAAAAAAAAAAAAAAAAAAAAAAAAAAAAAAAAAAAAAAAAAAAAAAAAAAAAAAAAAAAAAAAAAAAAAAAAAAAAAAAAAAAAAAAAAAAAAAAAAAAAAAAAAAAAAAAAAAAAAAAAAAAAAAAAAAAAAAAAAAAAAAAAAAAAAAAAAAAAAAAAAAAAAAAAAAAAAAAAAAAAAAAAAAAAAAAAAAAAAAAAAAAAAAAAAAAAAAAAAAAAAAAAAAAAAAAAAAAAAAAAAAAAAAAAAAAAAAAAAAAAAAAAAAAAAAAAAAAAAAAAAAAAAAAAAAAAAAAAAAAAAAAAAAAAAAAAGGTAGCCCGTCTATACATACTACTACATACCTTTGACAACAAAAGCGTTGAAGTTTCCAGTGACTGTTTCGCCGTTACTGTGGATGGTCACAATAGTAGGTTGGAGTGGATGAAAATCACTGTTCATGATGCTTTGTATATTTGGAAATATCCGCAGGCTTTGTGGATAAGTCCGGCTGTAAAGATTTAAATTATACTATTAAGTTAAAGCACTACTGACAAATTTCTGATTTATTGAAATGTTATTATAATTTAATGAGATGTATTATACATTAACTATAAAACTAATAACTGTTCAATAATTTTATAAAACTATTTCAGTGCATGTGATATCGGACTTCGGATTAAGTAAGATTAAAAGATCATTTCATACCAAATTATTAAAACCAATAAAAATTAAACCTACATGATTAAGAAGGAAAACATACATAATTATAAAGTAAGAAAGGTGAAAATATTTCAGGCAGTAAGTAGGCTTTAACGCGACGGCACAATTTTGCTAATTTACATGTTTTATGAGTGTCCAGAAAGTGGGTACTAAGGACGAAGAGTGAAACAAACTCAGGTCCAGACTTGTTGTTAGTATAGGTTTTACAACTATACTCGCCTTTACTATATAAAGTGACCATGTAGGTCTTTGCCTTTAAATACCTCCAAGCAGTCACTAGCACTAAGCACACGTTTGCGTTGTACCAAATTGTTACGGTTACGGAAGGGTTACGGTGTAGCTACATCTTAAGTTATTCACAGCTGACATTTTTTTTTTAAATTAGACAACTCCCGCCTTAGGAATATACATTCCTGTTTCACGGGGATCTTTACGACCATACATGAAACGGACACAAAGTACACCCAGACTTAGAACAACAATTTATGGATCACACAAAGTGTTGTCCCATGTAGGATTTGAACCCACAACACTTGGTGCAGTTGGAAGCGGTGTGGCGACTACTGACACCACTAGGCCAACCGTGTAGTCAAAGTTTATACAGAGATATATAAATAGACGATTTCATATGAAACAATATTGTAATTCATAACTTTACTATATAAACTTCAATTACAAATATTCATATTTCCAGATCTATTTGATATTTTGAAAATATTGATTTATTCAGATTTCTACTTCACAATATGATGCTGAATCTTTTTTCTTTTACTGACCTTGTAATTAAATGGAAGGCTACATCTTGGACAGCCAAGTCTACCGCTGTCACTGAAAACAAACAAAAAACTTATATAATATACAGCAAGTAAAATAGCAACCTTCTATTCCTTATAAATTTTTTAAATATAAGAAGCTTTGTTAAATTTGATGCACACCGTGAGATCAAATGAGATGTACAACTTTGACATCCTTTCTATGTCCCTCCTTACGCCAAGTAGTAGACTGCTGAAGGCTGTTAATGTATAATGTCACATTTCTACTGTATCGGGGCAGTCTCTCAATCCCAATCATTATTTGTGAGAAATACTCGTTTCTATTTTTATTTTTTGTGTGATTTCTCAGAATCGATTTCATATCATTATTTATTAGTCTAGTCAGACTCTCTGTTTTGTGTTTAATATATATTTATGTATATTATAAAAAGAAAATATTTATAGGTATATTATAGTTAGTACTTCCAAATGCAACAATCGCAACAAATTGTTTTTTTTTTTGATAAGTTCCCTTATCAAAATATTTATTATCGCTACTGATAATTACATATAGGATAAGTACTGATTAACAAAGTGAACCAAAACTAATGAGAATAACAGATAAATAAAGGCCGACAGGAATACCTTGACCTTTCGTCCTTTGATGTGATAACTGTTATAATTTAAAGTAACTCAATTAAGAATAAACATTGATAAACCACGTCTTAAGTTTATTTTACTAAATTACTAATTAAAAACCACGAAATCTTCTATACTACTTAATTTCTAAGGAGAGGTAGTTTATTACTAGGAGCCATTATTAAGCCGTTGTAATCTAATGCTGGACATAGACCTCTCCCAAGCCACGCCACAGAGCCCGGTCTATTGCTTTTTACATCCAGTCACCGCCGGGTCTCTTAAACAAGTCGTCACGCCATCTGCCCAGAGTGCACGCTACGTTTGCCAAGACATGGTTTCCACGAACACGCTTACTCAAGCGGTTATATGTTCTGCGACCAGCCTATTTGCCAGTTCAACCTACAAAATTTTTTATGGAATAGGAGCAAACAAGCAGACATATCGTCTAATGGTAAGTGATTACAGGCGTAAAAGGCATCAAAAGTCCCGACCTTTGAGGGGAGGGGTTGGAGTATGAGTCTCTTGTATCCTCACTCGCTGGGGGAACACAGCGCAAGCGCTGTTTCGTAACGGTTTTCTGTGAGGCCGTGGTTTCACTCTGGTCGAGCTGGCTCACACCTGCTAAAGCGTGACTCTCCAACGGTAAAAATATTATTTCTTACGTCGGTCACCTTGTTTGTGTGATGGATCACTTTGTTCCGAAGTTTGGCCTTCAGAGACTCCGAATAAAGAGCGTTCCTTAGCACGTTCAGCGACTTTGAGCTTATGGAGCATGGGTTATTAAGCACTTCAACCAAAAATAAGTTTTCGAAATGGTAAATTAAAGAGGAAATCAGGCTACCAAAATTTTAAAGCAATGTGATTAGTTTATTTAAATAGAGGTTTAAAACTTAATAGCCTTTTATAGTTTGAACACTTCAGTTGAGATTTTTTTAAACATAATTTTTTTTGATACTAAAAGTACTGAATATCTAAAAATGTTACATAATAATCCTTGCTTTCGTGTGTAAATTAAGGCTAAGCTATAAAGTAATTTAAAAGAAAGTTTATGAGTAGGATTTTGTCTCGATAAATATTATGAAATAGATTATGGAAACAAAAAGGCTAGCCTAAATCGTAAACACAATGTAAAATTGATTACTATATTTGCGAGATTTTTCGGCTTAGGATTTATGTTAGTTAATCAGTTTTTCTTCTTTTTATGCCCAATTTTCTTTGTTGTGATAATTTACCCGATAACAAGTTTATTTACAAGTTTAACCTTATGTATATTATCAATTTGTTTGTCATTAAATATTTTTCTGATAAAAGAATCAAACTTCTTATATGTCTGTTTGATTAACATATAATGAGCTAGGATATCAACTTTTCATTGCTTTTGTGTTGCAATAGTATTGTATTAATATTTGTTAGTAAACTGAAAAAAGTTCCTAATAGATGAATTACTTACCGAAGGACGTTGCGCACAGAATTAAAGCACACCTCAGTCCTAACATTTTTTTAAAAACTAATTAGGTTAAACATAATAATAACAAATTTATAGGTACTTTTATCAATTAAGAAATCTTATCGAAAATAAATTATATCTCGTTCAAGTAGTAGTTAATTATTTTGCAATAAAACTGAAAATATATTCATGTACATATCAATTTGATTGTTATATCTGATCTGATAAGTATTGCAATCGAGAAATCATTTCTTTTATAAAAACCGATATTTCCTGTCTAAATTCGCTTAATTTATTGAAAGTGATAAAAACTATAATTCAATTTAGTAGCTATTAACACTGCGTCACTTCCTGTTTAATGTACTAAGTTTTCATAGATAAACGGCCACGAGTATGGCGAAGTCAAAAGGGAGGTCAATAGTTTTGACTATCTATGTATATTTTTATGTTCCCCGATAGCTATTGAACCGATTTTAATGAATAAGGCGTCATTAGCAGTTTATACAGCAGTACTCCCGCCAAGACGAGCAAAAAGAGGCGACACGGCCTTACCATCCTTTTCTAGTAGTACAGCCCATTATCAAACCCATATAACCTCGACGTAGTTAAACTAGAAACCTGAATTCTCAATAACCAAGCAGGCATTGTTTAGACACTATATTTCAAATTTCATTCAATTTGAACCAGTAGTTTAACTTTTTAAAGTAACTCATTCACTGACTGACTGACCGATCATCAAAACTTGTAGGCAGTTCTAGCAGACATAGAAGTATCAAATTAAGAATAAAATTAGTATTTAGTATATAAATCAAGGAAAAACCATAATATTTTGCGATTTCAGTCAGGTTTTCTAGATACACCAACTACGTGAGTAGTGAATTTAATAATAATATCAATAAATAGGATAAGAAAGAGCACTCGTATAATATAATAACACAATAATAGGTGCAGATAGGTATTTTCTAATCGCATAATTGTCTGAAATCGCCACGAAAGAAATATCACTAATTATACTTGGCTTGAGGTTGTAATTTTCTGTTAGGTGTATTTACAGTAATTATAACGAAAGAGATAGCAATTTTACATAAGGATTTATTTTAACTTACATTGGACGAGTGACATCCAATAATAATAATAAAGCCCACTCTCTGCTTTATGAGCACATTAAGCAGAGAGTGGGCTTTAAGAACATCTGTTGTTGACATTGAAGGAGTAGAAGGTACAGAAAAGTAAAAAAAATAATCAAGGCAATCGCACTTGTGACACATATTCTGTTTTCAGACGAAGGTCAAGTTAATCAATCAAAATAAAAATCAAGAAGGTCAACTTTATTAGACTTGATATGACATTGATCTCACATTATTTTACGGTAGAAGAACTGTATAGTTTATTAAGATTTGTCTTGTTGGTATAGCAATTATCCTTTATTTTTCGATCTACATTCTGAATTTTGGATGGAATGATCCCGCTTGATTAGGTTGCATACGTAAGTACTTAGGTATAAATTACAGTTACAAAAAAAATATTACTCAATATTTTTTACCGTGTTAATACTGTTAATTTTAATTGTACTCGGTAGTTGTTATGTTTTTTGAAGTAAGTACGCATATATTTCTTTAATTACAGATGCATCTGAAGAAACTTTGTTTATTATATAAAAACACACATACAAACGAAATAGGTTGTGAAGAAGACTCAGGGTGAAGCCGTATGGGTGCCGGGTGCTACACCGTAATATCCTCAAGTGATATGCCTCAAGCCATTCTTGGGTGAATTCTCTCAACCTGTGCCGGTGCTCTCAATCTGAGAACATTTGTTACTATTATTGTATAGCTGTGCGTCTTAAGACTTGCGCAAGCAGCAAGTATACCAATGAAGTCACCTAACAACCATAAATATATTTGAGTAAAATACTTTTGACCCCTTAAAAGCGTAGTATTTTTTTTATTTAAACGTCTTACATAAATAATTAATATCAATGAGCTAAGCATTATCGTTAACATAAATCAATTAATACTAGGCAGATATTACACGCGTCTATAATGATACGTTGTCAAAGCACATCCGTGGAGTGTTATAGTTCGGCATTTTGGTAATTACCAAAATGCCGAACTGTGTGTTGCCGAGAAGGTGTAAAAAATATGCTTCCAAAGTGCGGTAATTGAAGGAATTGTCGTCTAATTAAATTTTCTTATTTTTTAATTCCATAGATACACTCATATTACCATTATGTTCACTGTTTAGCTGTCTTTGTCTTTCCGTTAATATGATGATTATAGTAATTAGCAATGTATGTTGTTTTATATTTTCCGGATATCTAAGTGATGTTCTAACGCGACTGAAGGGGTAAGCATTCTTCGGGTGGAAAAAGTGAATACAACTGGATGCCTACGAAAAGTGATACTATTTGTTCCCAAATTTTTAAGCAGAAAGATAGATAAATTATTTTAAAAGGATACATTCGTCTGAAAAGAACTGCAGTGCTTGTCAGAAACACGGTAAATATTGTTTGTGTCCATAATAAAATTGTAATCTGATAAAGTCTGTCCTTAGTATTATATTAAATTCAATTTAAGTGGTTTTACATATCACTATTAATGAAATGTTGGTTACATTATAAAACGTTTGTTAATAATCTCGGAAACTATATAATTTACAATGACAAATGACATACTTATATCTTTTTATATAATGTTTATAAACTTGCCTCTCCTACCAATCTGGAAAACGTATATGTACTGATAAGAATGCGAGGTTTTAATTCATTCCAACGAAGTGGGAAAATCACCTTAAATAATTCCGTTACATATATTGAAAGATATATACATACAAACCAAGCTAATATAGGCTCGTCAAAAAAGACAACTCGACTCCTTTTCTCATGGTTGCTACCATGTTAATGTGTTGTCATGGTGTCAATATATTTATGTAAAAAAATTAAAGTGATTTCAAAAGTAAACTACCTCGAAAATAATGAATTATTATATATAATCTTCTTTATCTGCACAAATTTACTGTGTTTTTATGCAACGTGCATATTGTGATTGAAAATAAGAGAGTCCTTTGCGACGGTGCGGCCTCCGAGTATCAATGGATTAACGCCGAAGTACCTCAAGGCTCCGTCCTGTCGCCTACACTGTTCCTTCTGCATATCAATGACATGTTAGCCCTTGGCAACATTCATTGTTATGCAGACGACAGCACAGTTCATGGACACTATTTTGGACAGCCCTCTGACAAACCAGCAGATGTTGAAGGAAGACGACAAGAACTTGTCGCTCAACTTGACCATGTTCTGGGCCGCATTTCCGATGGGGCAGTAAGAATCTGGTCGAGTTCAACGCCAAGAAAACACAGGTGTG
>PKRV01000857.1:0-17304 GCA_003709505.1 Hyphantria cunea | reverse complement strand
TTTTTAAATTTATGCATAAAAACTTACAAATCACTTGGTGGTTCTCCCATTTCCATTCCAGCATCATTAGCTTTGAAGCAACCTAAAGGAATTTTGTTCTGGGACAAGAAAATGGTTCCCGGTTCAAGATGAACGCATCCTCGGAGGCCGTCAGCAGTGGGAGCCATACGAGTGAAGACTGCACACATTTGGAATAACATGCTCATTACCAAACATATAGGGCCTGGGCTGGTCACTGTAATTTGGAAATTTTATATTTTATTTTCATGTTATATATTAAAACCTACACATATTTTATTTATTACGAACTGGTAAACAGTTATTATAGTCAGTAATTTCGGTGTACGTCATATCTTCCCTTTTCCATCTGAAAACTTTATAATGTTATCATTTTTGGAGAATATATAAAAATTATCTACTTAGAACTAGAGTTCTAAGTAAGTAATTTTTATATATTCTCCGTAGATTTTATAAGATTACTAGAAAATTGTTTAATATTTTATATATAATATTGATATTCTAATAAAAAGAAATATAATAATAACATTAATTGCACAAACACAATTCGTTCAACTTAAAAGTAGATTAAGTTACAAATCGAACATGAGATAGTAGAAACCTGTATATCAGCACGGCGTCATTCCCCACGGGAATCTTAACTTAACTTGTATTGACGGACTACATTAGCTTTAAAATTAAGATTAATAATTTATAATATGACTACTGATCAAAAAAATATCAAAAGAAAAAGTGTGAAGTAAACTTCTCTTTGTGTGTATGCGGGTGTACGGTACGTAGGTGTAAGTGTACACGTGTGTGTTCACGTACGCGTGTGTATGAGAACATGTACATGTTAGAGGTGAGAGCTCATAATAGAGTAATTTAACGTCAAAATAAGGATTCAAGAATATACTAATTTTAACGTAATTAAAACTTTAAATTGCAAGAGCCTCCTCAGTTTCCTTTTATCTCAAACTTT
Organism: Hyphantria cunea; assembly: GCA_003709505.1. Classification (NCBI taxonomy): domain Eukaryota; kingdom Metazoa; phylum Arthropoda; class Insecta; order Lepidoptera; family Erebidae; genus Hyphantria; species Hyphantria cunea. Next base: position 16,325 of record PKRV01000857.1, on the reverse strand, counting down.
AAAACCAATAAGTAACCTTAATCTTGGATTGTGTTTTATTATCACAAAAATAATTATAAATATTTGTTAACTCGAATTACGCATTCTTATTATCTTATGGTGATAAGAGTTGAAAATAAATAGTGATTCAGAGTACCCTCAAATATATAAAATTAGATTATTTGATTTTTGTTGTTAACGTAGTGTGGTATATGAGTTAAACATACAAAATCATCATTATCATCCGTTAATAGTCCACTTCTGAATATAGGCCTCTCTTTAGAAAGGAGATTTTGGCCTACAATACCATGCAGGCACCTATACACTGATAAATATATGAAAGTAACCCAGTTTCTTTGAATATAAAAAAACTTCTTTGATTTGATTTATTTGATAAAACCAATTTATTAGCATCAATGTTGGCCTGCAAGACTGCACTGTTGGCCTAGTGGCTTAAGTGGTCGCCACACCGTTCCTAATGCGCCAAGTGTTGTGGGTTCAAATCCTACATGGGATAACACTTTATGTGATCCATGAATTGTTGGTCTAAGTCTGGGTGTACTTTGTGTCTGTTTCATGTATGTTTGTGAAGTCTCCCGCGACACAGGATATATATTCCTAATGTGGGAGTTGTCTTTTAAAAAAAGGAAAAAAAAATGCTTATCTATCACATCTTTAAATGTATTTAAGGCCTTTATTCATTATGGCCTTTAACAGTTTTGCACACATTAGTTTGTCTATCGATTCACATTTTAAATCAATTATCATTGCAATATTAACTATTCTAGGTTAGACTTCAAAAAATTCGGAGTTTGCCACAGTGCCTGACAAAAACAACTTTGCAATACATGTATTTCACAACAGAAACATAGCGCTTGATATACTCGTAAACGCAAAATATCACTTCAAAGTTTAGTTTGCAACTGCTATAGATTCGAATATAGTCAGATTTTTCGAAATTGAATAAAATCATATTCCTTTCTATAATACCTTTATAAATATCAGCTATGAAAGGTTATACTTCTTCTTACAAACGGTGGAACTCGCGCATGCGATTCTTGTTATTAACAATTTTAACTGTTGGTACTATTTGATTATAAGAATAACTGAAAGCCATGACGACTGATGTATCTTTATTATGCGAAAATTAATTGAAACAACAATAGTAGCTGTTCTCGGTAAGTTTCCTTCTAAATTTAAATCCTACTAGATGTGACATTAACATGCCTAACTTATTTAGATTGTCATGTTCATACAATAAATGAATGTAGCAGTTTTGTTTTAGATTAATCTGGATAAGAACCATCCTGAGGTTGTCGAGAAGAGGTTGTTTTTAGCAATAAGGCCGCCCTTTGTTCACTACCTCTCATATTTTATATACTCTTGTAACTTTAATATTATGGTGTAATTACAAATAAAGAGTTTTCTGTCTGTCTACCTTACTAAATCTGATTGAATTGATGAGTACAATAATTGTTAACAATGGTAAATAAAGCATATCTATGGATTTCCAATTGGAGTCATTACAAAATAGTTATTGTTTTATTGGCCTACCCTAGTTATGAAATAACTCAGGATAGAGATTTCCGATTTTACAGATTGGAAAATTGCGTTGCGATTTTTAAGAGTTCGTTTATTTCACACTAACTCACTTTAGAAAACGAGCATGTTTGGCATTGCAATTGATTAAGATTTTAATAAGTAGGTATGCCAAATACCATCACTAACTGACCGAGTTTATGACTGACTTAATGCGGACCAACTGCAACCCTGAACACGGTTAGGTACCATGATAATCGAGCTAATATGATGTGAAGTCCATCTGAGTTGCTCGTGTAAATTATATGTGTATGTAGAATGTGGTGTTCTATTTGAGAATATATGCGTGGCAGATATTTATAAAGAAATGTGTAATAAAAGGAATATGAGAATTATAAGAACCTATATTTTACTTGGAGCTATAAAATCCGACTAAAAATAAATTAATTTAGCACTGGAATTTAATACCATGGACTATTCTTATAAAGTCAAATAAAATAAAACTTATGTACGAATAGGTATACGCTCATCAACTTCAATTCTCCAATCTGGAAAACGTTTGGATAAATAAAGTTTTCTGTGCCCTTATTACTTTTATAGCATTCTGGACTAGTCCATACTACAAAAAACAATATAATTCGTAATTAAAAACTGCCTTCAAAATTATTTAAAACTTATTCAGTTTCAGTTTTTACATCAATTCACATAATTTCCTTTATTTGGTTTCTCAAGTCACCTTCACCAAATGGCCACCGGACTGATTGAGCTCCTTCAGGTCCAGGTAGCGTTGTCGCAATTTCCGTAGACTAAAAATAAATTCAATATGATTAGAACAGTAAAATAAATAAATAAAATTAAAATGTAAAACCTTTTATTTCTTACGGAATCTCATTACACTAAACATTTTTATTCTTACTATTGTTTCATTATTATGTGTTAGAGAAATGAAATCTGAAAGATTTTTTTTTTAATTTCTTAAATTAATTAGGATACAAGAATACTTTTGCAAGTTTTTTTGAGCAGATGAGTTCGGCAGTTCCTAACTGGTTAGCCCTGAGAAGAAACAAAATCATGAACCACCTTGCAATCACCTCTTTAAAGTCCAGACAATCGTCAAATTATTTATCATAATTTGACAAATATTTACTAAAAAAATATACCAGCAACAGCTACAATTAAAGGTGCATTTGTATTAAATTATAGATTAACGTCACATAAAAGTAAAACAGTATTGTTATTTATAATTTATTATTCATATTGATATGTTTTGATATTATTCTTTATTATTAATCTTAATTGATCTATATTTAATTAGATAAGAAAGCGTTATGGCATAGTCATATACTGGGATGAAAGAACCCCTTCTTGTTAGGGTGAAGGTCTCCACCAGATTTATCAACATGCATCTTTGGCTATTCCAGTATTTCCCTGCAATTTTATTATATCAGTTTACCAGCGAGTCATTAGTCTCCCTCTCTTTCTAATACGTATTCGGTCAGCCGCATTCTCTCGGCTCGTCAGTTGGCAATTCGTTGGTACCATAACGCAAATCTGTCGAGTGGTACCCCCTAAACGTTAAGTATCCTACCTTTAAAAGTGCCTCGGGTTAAGGTTTTTAACGTTCGGTTAAAAACCTTAACCCGAGGCACTTCGCATTTCAAGTGAAATTTGAACTTTTGTGTCGTGATATTGGTGTATGCTGTCCTCACTTCGTGTTACTGTAAGCGTCCTGAATCAAAACATGTGTTAATCGTGTAGATTAAGTAAGAAGTCTACTGTACAAACGGGGTAAGTCATAGTATGGTGTTGGTGGCAATGCTTGTTGTAAGAACAACATTATCTACAAAATGCCAAGAAATTATCTGTGGTGCAAAGTGGCGGAACACCAACAAAGCTGAGCCCTGACCAGTTCGAGTCATCCTCTTCCACATTCGTCCCCTATAACCTGCTGCATCCGCGCAGATGCGCGCCGTGACTAGGAGATGCAGATGAGTCAGGATGCAGGGCAAAAGTCGAACTTTCTGCGCCTTAAAACAGAATCGTGTCACCAGGGTGGAAACCCGTATAAAACGGAGTCAAGGCTTCAAGGTAGCAATCCCATCGATGGGTTATGGTATAGTGGGTTAATCACTCACTTACCTGAATCTAACAAATTTTTGAAATAGAAACAGTTCAAAACCGGACCGCTCTTATATCAACAACTTTTGACATGAAAACACAAACACGAATTGCTTGCTGGAATGTGCGAACTCAGAGAAGTACGCAGAAATGGATTCGAAGAACTTTGAACGTCCAGAGGCCTCACACTACTGTACTTAGGGAAGAAGGATGAAGTGGGTACCTGAGAGCCTGACCGTGGCATTCCAACTCGAAAGTGTGGCAAAACGTGGTCTATTGGACTGGAACCGATTATTACAGCCAGTTTCTAACCCAAGGCCCGGAAAATCAGCGTTGTTCGATACTACGCGCCTACCATTGGTGCAAACGAGGAGCTTAAGGTCATTTCTATAAAGCACTAAAAGTCTCCGTAACATCCAACGGCAAACGGAACATAGTGGCGTCACCAAAACTCGAATCAAATGTATTTAATGCCTTTTTTTATTATAGCCTTTAGCAGTTTCGTATTAGAACTATCGACCACTTCACCTTTAGCACTAATTTGTGAACGTTACGGCTTGATGTGCGTAATCACAGGGGTGTTGAAATTGACAGTGACCACCACTCTGTCGTTGCCGAAGTCCGATTGAAGGTATCAGCATCCCGAGCGTCCACGGACACTACAAGAACAAACCGACGTTTTGATATGAGCGTACTGAAAAACTCGGACATCGAATGTAACGTGGTAGAAATTATGGTAAATAAGTTATAAATAGTCGATTACTTCATTTAAGGGTACGCGAGGCATGTGTCGATTTGCTAGTCACAACACTATTTATATATAATAAAACTGTCGGTATCTTCAATTTTTTTCCATTGTTGCTGCAGTTTTACTGCCAACCACCAGCCAGCTGCCGTCGTTCTATTGCAAAATTTTAAATGAATTATTTAATTGCGTGACCCGAATACATTCTATGAGTAACTTTCGTATTTTAATTTCTTGTCTTCTTACTTTCCAGGGCTATAAGCATATTTAGTCGCTATTAGTTTCAAACTATATTTATCTCATGTACCCGCAATCACATTAAATGAATTTGTGATTCCGTGGCAGTGGACTGGTCACATTTGCCGAAGAACCGAAAACCGTTGGGGTAAACGAATTCTTGAGTGGAGTCCGCGTCTCGGCAAACGTAGTGTAGGACGTCCACAGGCCAGGTGGAGCGATGATTTGCGCAAGACGGCTGGCAGGAGCTGGATGCGAGAAGCCATAGACCGAACTAATTGGCATGAAATTGGAGAGACCTATGTCCAGCAGTGGACTGCGATAGGCTGATGATTGATGATTGATTGTGATTCCGTGATTGTGATTATTTTGATGTTGTTATGATTGTTTCTTTTATTTGTTAGTGTAAAAAATCTATCAACGTGCAGCGAATGCTTAAACGGGTGTTCGTTGCGCGCTTCGGCCTGTGTTTGGTACCATGTATCCTGAAGCTGAAGCCTCAGTGCCTCAGCTTCAGGATATATGGTACGAGTTACCGTTTGAAATTCTACTGGTACTAGTCGTATCGGACAAAATTAGCGTGTGCAGTCGGAGCGTCGGGTGACGTCATTGCACTGCGTTACCGATGAGTTCTAATTCCCTCTTCTTGATACCAAACCCACAACTGTCGAGGCAGAGTGGAATCGCTGCAAAATGGTCTAAATAGAAACTAGCTCCATCTTCCTAGGTCATAAAACATACACCAATGAAGAGAGGTCACAAGTACCACGAGACCGCATTGAACAGCTAAGAGATCTTCACCTTTAACTTATTGTGGCAACTGATACATCTGTGCAAGATCTCAGGCAGCAATAATAGCAGATCCGTAAGATGATCTATCGCAGTACTCGTCGAGATAAAAGAGTGTGGGCTGCTTGTAATGCTGTTGGACCCCAGCGAGCTGCGGACACCGTTACACTAGATGTACAAAATCTCGAAGGTTATGAGGTTATATGGACGCTGGCAGGAGCACTTTCAGGATTTGACACGTCTCAGATTAAATACCAGGTGACCCCGCTAAAACCACGCCTGAAAAAAGTTTGCCTCTGCAGTATTTAAACATTTACTGCTCCCCACCGACTAGAGAGGAAGTAATAAACGCCATTCGCTCGCAATTTAAGTACGTCAAGGCCTCGGCCTTACTACAGCTGAGATGTTGAAGGCAGATGTGGCTTCGGCTGCAAATACCTTGACGCCCTACGATCGGGTAGAGAGCGGCTTTCAGCCTTAGCCCAAATAGGTTAGATAGGTAAGTAAGCGCGCAGGTGAACGATCTCCACTCGGACCCAATTTGCCGCCAGTTACAAATTGGGTCGGCAAATTTAGCGCGCTTGCTAGCGCCTCATACCACCCTGAACATAGTCGCGGATAGACGCAACGGGCTTTTCTCTTTTTGTGCCATACGTTGCCCAAACAGAGGGTTTAGTACGTAGACTATGCCTGCGTCTATGCGAGCTGGCACTGGCTGGGAGGGGTCCGAGTGTTTTAATAACAGTAGTTCTCTGACTCCTATCTCAGACACATAGTGGCACACAGTGTTGTTTTCGTTGGTCGGATTCCGACTCATCACCGCCGCACACCCCACAAATGATAAAAGACAATTCAACCGTTAGTCGATCTTTAGTAAAATTTAAGGCCGTGATTATTTTCTGTTACTATTACAACATACTATTATGTTATGTCAGGGACTTGGTAATTAAAACAAGTTTACTAGTAAAAAAAATATTTACACCTAAATTAACAGTTTAACTTTTCCCACATTAAAATGGAAAGGTGTTGCCGGTTGTCATTGCAAATATGCCGAATCTGTAATAAGAAAAAATATGACTGCATTATTTCTTTAAAACTAATATTATTCATTGTAATTTCACTATGTAAAGTAAATCTGACTGCAGTATAGTGGCATATTAAAGGTTTTACTCAATATTTTCTACAACACATATTTTGTCATTGTCAAAAAATACTTACCCTCTCTTGTTCACAACAGCATTACCCATTCTGAGAGAGCCACCAGTGCATAGATTTGGATTTGAAACTTGATTGATATTGGCACATGCTCTACCGATGATATGGTTGTAACGAACAGTAGCCGCAAAAAAATGAATCGCTCGATCATGGGAGCAGGTGCTAAACAATGCGCATCCAGGTTGAGGATGCGTTCCTCCATTGGGGTAGAAGTCAGCGTCACCGATCGGATTAAATATCCCTAGAAATCTACCATCGGTATGGATGACCTCAACGTATTGACCATCGTTTTTATTCAGAGCAAACGAATTACCATTCCATGCAGGACCAGCGGGATCCAATCCTGACAACATTAAACAAAATCAAATCTATATCATTCATGATATGTAATCAAATTGTGATTTGAAACTTATTAAGATAAAAAAAATCACCTGTTACGCGAGAAGGCCTACCAAATACAGTACGACCGGCGTTTCCAACTACATGAGCACCCAAACTGAAGCCAACCAAGTGCACCTTGTTCCAGTCACCCCCACTAACATTAATTAACCATAAAAGAAAAAATCCCAGAGACTGCCCCACTGACGGTATTGCATTGACACTACCCATATAATCATTATTAGCGGCTGTTCTCCAATCCACAACAATGATGTTACAGTCTTGATTATCGAGGAAAGCCGAAGTGATAACGGTGTTAACATTTGAGTTTCCATTACTGTTCCATCCATGCACAATGACTTTTAGTGGTCGACTACCGAGAAAATTTGAGTTACTTACAGAGTTAACGTTTCCATGAACAAGGACCTGACGTTGTGTGGGATTTTGCCTGAAAAAGTAAACCAGTTATTAAATATCAACTTGGACGTGTACTATTATAAAATTGTATAAAATTAATAAACTTACAAAACCTTCAAGGTATAAGAAACGAAATCCACAACAAGAACAATCGAGTTCTGTCGTAATGTTTTGAAAATAATGCTTCAACACGAACATACTTAAAATAACAGAATCATGTACTAAGAAAGATACCTTGTAAAAAGCCAGTATTCGTTGAGACCAACATTTCTAGCCTGAAAGGATTCTTCTTTAGAAGTCTTGTGCAAGTCGACTAGATGAGGAAAACCTTTGCCATCGGGCATCCAGATGTAGCGACTTTCACCTTCTATATAGTGGCTGTTATCTCCAGGGACTACGGGGATTGCACTGCCTGTGGTAACTATAAATTAAAAAGATGACTGATTGGGATGTTTCGGTAATGACCACTTTTAATTACAGGCATGTAAAACAGACTCCAAATTATCCTTCTTAAAAATAACATTACCCTCATAGCATTTTTTTTATCTTAATTTTCCTTCTATAAACTAAAAAAAAATACGGTTCTTCTTTGGTATCTACAGTACGAGGTTCATGTCATTAGATTTGTCCCTGTTAAATAAATTACTTACTACTTACATTATAGTACGAAAATATGACCGTTTAATTCAGCTATTCACTAAACCTTCGGGGGATATTTTCAAGAGTGGTTATAAGATAAATATATGTCAGGCGTAACATATAACATATTCTACTTAAAGTTATTAGAATACTCACTACCCAACACTGCAGTCAAAACTATAAAAAACTTCATGGCTTGTGAGATACAATTTCAGTCAAGTTTCAAATTTTAATGAGCAATTAGTATTGTAACGCTTATTTATATGATAAATATTTATCACGAAGTTTTGTACGTGAGGCGATTATGAGATAACTTTTTCAGCCAGTACTAAATATTTTTAGCCATACTTTCGTTAATGAATGATATATTTACGATGTTTAGTTTTATTTAAACTTTAATAAATTAAAAGTACAATGATGATGTTTATCGCATTTTTTCCTTTATCTTTGCTATAAGACGTTGCTTCGTATAAAATTTCAATATTCCGAGTTCACGGGAAGTTCCCGGTAGGTTTTGATTCCCTTGCGAGTGTTGAATATTTACAGTATAAATGGCTGTATCTTTTGATGGAGTTGGCTTAGAAGTTTGTTTGTCTTTTCATAACTCCAAGGGTCGACAGACCTAAGTATTTGAAATGAATTTCATCTTGATACCGCCACGTTTTCTTGGGCAAAAATGACAGACAGACAGACCGACAACCGATATTTATAGATTTGAGATGCTGAACCCTAATGACAAGTCAAATTCCAATCTCTTGCTTAAGATACATTAAGTAAAAAACTTAATTGACCACTGATTCTATGATTTAGTAATTTAAGCAGTTGACATTTATAGTCAGTTATTAATACATAAAACAAAAGGTTCTCACACGTTATAATCGAGATCTTTACTTAAAATTCTTGAAATTGGGAGCTGCGCCTACAGTTATGTTATATACAAAGGCGTGTTTAATCCACAATTGATTTTTTTTTCCAGCAAACTCTGAGTGAATAGAGGACAGCAGAGAAATTGGCAGAAAAATTACTTCCAGGTATTGTAATTAACCTAAACAGTGTTCAATAGGCTATGTACTCACATCAGAAGATTCAAAAACAATTTGATTCGGTGGAGACTTGACGTCCCAAGCGCTAAAAAATTCGACTGCGGTGTGTCTCCACAGATGCTAACATGACCCGCCAACTCAGAATTGTGCCTGCGCCTACGCCTAGGTCTGACCACTCATACATACCAAGCGAGGCCAAACACCATTTGCGTCGGAGAGCACTGAGCCAAAACCGTATAAATTTTGCAATTTTTTTAAGGATAAACATTGCTTATAGTTGCTACCCACACTAGAAGAATTATATACACATCATGTTCACACTATAATTGCAAAGGTGTTATTTTGTCCAAAATACTTTTTAATACAAAATATATTTTATTTTATTATAAGCATCACGTTCTTTTTTTTTGACCGGCCAAGGAGTGTACGACGGCCGGTAGTGAGAGTATCACTCACTGCAGGGCTGAGAGGGCCCTCACTGCAGTCATCACAGGAGACTGCAGTGAGGGCCCGACGCAGGCACCACAATGGCTCGACGGACGGCTTCACGCGACTCGCCTACCTCTTCGGGCGGAGGGCCAACGCCACTCTCCGCCCGGAATTCAGCCACCCGTCGATAAACTTCGGCGAGCACTTCCGCCTCCAAATCCCATGGGGGTGTTCCGGCCAAGGCGCACGCCGCCCCAGTCGACACCGTGCGGTATCCGCGTATGGCTCTGACCGCTAATACCCTCTGCGCCAAAGGCGCGCCTTATTCTGGGCGGTCACAGCCGACATCCNCTCTGACCGCTAATACCCTCTGCGCCAAAGGCGCGCCTTATTCTGGGCGGTCACAGCCGACATCCACACCGGTGCACCATACAGCGCCATCGACTGGACAACCCCTGTGAAGAGGCTTCTCGTTGCGACACCAGCTCCACCCAGATTGGGCAAAAGTCGCCCGAGGGTGGAGGCTGTGTCGACCCGCTTGGGAGCAAGCTGCTGGAAGTGCTCGTCGAAGAGCCACCTAACGACGAGGATCAGGCCCAGATACTTCATCTGGGCCCGAACCGGTACGAGGACCGAGTTGACCACTATGAAGGCGCCGGGGGGCGGCTCGCGACGAGGCCCATGCAATAACAACGCCTCTGTCTTATCTAGGGCCATTCGCAAGCCCAGCGCTTCGATGCCCCGACCACCACAGAGACACCCCTGGTGGCCAGGCACGCCGCCTCCTGGAAGTTCGCCCTCCAGGCTGTGACCAATGTGTCATCGGCGTAACAGATTCAGAACTCGACTCTGCGAGCATCTAAGTCAGGCGGCGGCAAAGCGCAGGAGCAGTTTCCGACCACTGAACTGGTGTTTCTGGGAGACTTTAACGCTCAGCATGAGTCATGGTTGGGATCTACCAGAACTGACCACGCGGGTTGGTCTGTCCATGCATTCGCTCTCGCATGAATTCGCGCATGACCTCACCCAGATGGTACTCCAGCCCACAAGAATACCAGACATACCTAGTCAAGCGCCTTCCTTGCTGGACCGACTGATGACGAGGCATCCAGCGCTGTACAGTGTATCGGTGCTCGATCCTCCGATCACTGCCTGGTTTCCACCACGGTGCCGCTTGCTGCCCCTTCACGACGAGTGGCAGCAAAAAGACGTTTATGGCACTACTCGTCGGCAGACTGGGATGGAATGCGGGATTACTTTGCATCCATTCCGTGGGCTCAACGCTACTTTAAACATAAAGATCTATCGCAAAGTGCGGCCGCCGTGGCTGACGAGATCACTGTCGGAATGGAATACTATATTCCGTACAGTGAGGTCGCTAGCGCAACGACCCGGCCTTGGTTCGGTCGCGCATGTGCCCATGCTGTTGCGCGAAAGCAATCGACCTACCGCACTTGGACCAGGGAACGCGATTGCGGCTACCCCGATGTTGATCGACTTAAAGCAGCGTTTAACAAAGCCACCAGGGAATGCAAGAAGGCTTACATCAGAGCGGATGCCCAGCGCATTGCGAGGCTTGGTCAAGAACTCCTTACATACCGTACGACCGCGGCATACCATCCCGTCCTGCAACACTACTATGCAGGATATTCGACTCCGGATGAGTGATGTCCATGTGGAGCTTCGGTCACTCGACGTCCGGAAAGTCAGTAGACCCGACGGTATCCCAGCGGTGGTTCTTAAGAACTGTGCACCAGAGTTGTCCCCAGTATTGGCGCGCCTGTATTGCCAGTCGTATTCCTCGGGAGCTGTTCCGGAGGCTTGGAGAGAGGCGAATATTCAACCCATCCCTAAAAAAGGCGATCGTTCCGAACCTGCCAACTATCGTCCCATAGCCGTCACCTCCGTCATATGTAAGGTGTTTGAGCGGATAATTAACAAACAACTGCTGTCCTTTACCTGGAAGATCACTACTTAATAAATGATCGTCAATATGGTTTCAGACAGAACCGGTCTACGGGTGACATTTAAGTCTACGTGACAAACCTTTGGGGTGAGGCTATTGACAGGCATGGGGAATCCTTGGCCATCAGCCTCGACATGGCCAAGGCTTTTGATAGGGTTTGGCACCGTTTGCTTCTCTCCAAGCTACCGGCTTTCGGTTTGCCCCCAAACTCTGCAATTGGACTGCCGCGTTTCTGCACCAGCGCCGCATCAGAGTCCTTTGCGACGGTGTTGCCTTCGAGTATCAGCGGATTAACGCCTCCTTAACTCCGTCCTGTCGCCTACACTGTTCCTTCTGCATATTAATGACATGTTAGCCCTTAGCAACATTCATTGTTATGCAGCGACAGCACAGTTTATGGAAAATATTTTGGACAGCCCTCTGACAAACCAGCAGATGTTGAAAGAAGACGACAAGAACTTGTCGCTCAACTTGACCATGTTCTGGGCCGCATTTCCGATGGGGCAGTAAGAATCTGGTCGAGTTCAACGCCAAGAAAACACAGGTGTGCGCGTTCTCAGCCAAAGAGTCTCCATTCCTTCCCCTTCCCACTTTTCAGTGCACTCAAATGCGATTACAAGATAGGCTCGCTATCCGGGGCATGGATATCTGCCGAGACCTCATCCCACGCGAATACGTTGAGATTGTCACTAAAGCGGCCTCACGGAAGCTAGGTGTATAAAACAGGGTGGGACGGTTCTTCTCGCCCGAGCATCTGTGTCTTCTTTACAAGACCCAGGTTCGTCGTGCGTGGAGTACTGTTCTCGCCTTTGCGATGGTGCCGCACAGTACCTGTTTGACGCTCTTGACCGGTTGCAGCGGCGAACAATCCGTATTGCCGATAGTCCCGAAGCCACCGACTACAATTGCGTAGAGATATCGCCTCCTTGGCAGTCCTCTATCGTCTTTACCACGGTGAGTGTTCTGAAGAGCTCTTCCAATTGATCCCCCCCCTCCCTTCCTCTACAGAACAACACGTGCCGGCCTTGGAAGTCACCGCTTTAAAATGGAAGACATACGTTCTCGTACTCATCGCTACAGTGCTTCCTTCCTGTGCCGAGCGGTCAAAACCTGGAAGTCACTATTAGCGCACGTGTTTCCTTCCCACTATGATCTCGGGTCCTTTAAGAGGGGCGTGAAAAAGCATCTCACCAGGCCGCCATAGCGTGGGTCACCATGCTCCATTGTTCTTTTTCGCATTAAGGGATGGTGACCACCACTCTTGGATTCTGCTCATGCTTTCCATCAGGCAGGGCAGAGTAATTTTGGCAGCTTATATATAAAAAAAAGCAAAAACGATTACGGTCCTCGTACACGACGGTACGCTCCTCTAGATAGTCTGCCACCAGCCGCCTCAGGTACTCTGGCACACCGTGGTACTGGAGCGCTAATGTGAATCAGCTGAATGGCAGACCATTAAAGGCGTTGGCGATGTCCAGAGAATCCGCCAACACCACGCCGCCAAAGCTTACCCCCTCTACGGTCACGGCCCTCAGGCGCATCATGGCATCGACCGTCGAACGCCCCTCTCGGATCTCGAATTGGGCATCCGACAGGTCGGGTCCAACCTCGGTCGGTACCTGAGGCGGCTGGTGGCAGACTATCTGGAGGAGCGTACCGTCGTGTACGAAGATCGAGAGGGTGTCTTGAGACGGCGACCCATGTCGTGTGGCGTTCCGCAGGGATCTGTCCTAGGACCACTCCTGTGGAACGTGGGGTACGACTGAGTCCTTCGCGAGCGTCTCCCCCTCGGGATGGGCGTAATTTATTACGCCGATGACACGTAATAAACAAACAACAACATTCTTTGAAGTGTCTATTGTCCTACGTAAAAGTTATTTAAAATAAACTTAAATTATATAATTTGTATATTTAATTGCCCCTAATCTTATATCTAAAGATTTCGTATTTCTTATAAAAAAGACACGAAATATATGATATTAGGATAAGATTAAATTAATTGATTTGAGTGATTTATTTTGACCTTGACTGGTATTGATTGTATTTTGATCAGTTTTATACTTATGGTATATACATAGTTATATTTTAATTGTTCAAACAAAAGAAACAAATATAATATTTCATTGATGCTAACAAATTTAATCGAGTAAAAAAGAATTTCGAACGTTTTATTGCAGGCGTTTGTCAATAGATTTCAAGTAGGAGGTTCTGAATATAGATAAATACATATACTTTGAATAGGTTACTTCATGTTCTAGAAGTTTGATACCGACAAACTACTCTGCTAATCCGTAATTCGTATTGTATTATTCTTTATATACATATTTATATACATTCGAAAACATAACTCTCTTTCTTTGGCAGTCGGGTAAAAATAGACGAGTATCTTCTATTTTTGTAATATTTTAGGTACGTCATTATTGGCTTTATATCTACTGATAATCTTGCTAATTAATTATATTATTAATGTAATCAGCAGAGATATTTAAGGGAATTCCAGATGATGGTAAATACAGTTTTTAAGATAAGTTCCAAGAAAACAACCTACTCAATGACTAATAGTTTCGTTGCGTTCATTGTTACGGCAGCAACTATGCATCGATCTCCAATTCTTTATATTATTTCTTACAAAACACATTTTTCTATATTTACTTAACCCTTGTAAAACTCTTAACTCACAAAATGTTATACGTTTTTTTCCTTTTAAGGATTTATTGAGTTGTTATTTACACTAAAATAAGCAGTTAAATGACTCTGTAATGAGTATCTCATCACAGGAGAATCGAGGTCAGAAAATTTCTCCATGTATTAATAGTATTTTTGAAAGAAACACTAGAGAATTTCATGTAATCTGAGTACTATAAAAGTGTATTGTAAGAAGTATTTCGTATTCACTTGAAGTCTAGAAAGTTATACATTATAACGAGGCTTTAAAAAAATACATCAATCTGTGCATCAATTGTTAAAGTTACTACATTTTCGTTTTCAAGATAATGTTGTCATTCTCTCTTTCCTCAACGCTCTTCTTTAATTTAGCTATGTTTGACAAATGACACCGATATTTATGTTACTTTTGATTGCCTTGCTTGTAGGAGTTGAGTTTTAAATAGAAAATAATCTGTGTTATGAGATTTTAAATTATTTATTACTATGAACCACTGGTACCACAAAGTTTAAAGCAATACATAGGACACATAAAAACCAATAAATTTTAATCTATTATCTACTAAAAATGCATGTTCTCTGCATATGCTGAACTTTATATCTATCACAGCTGATTGGGGTGTTTTAAGTTTTTAGGTGCTCTTTTCTGTGTTGACTCTGTGGTTTTGTCTTCGAGCGTCGTTGAACTGCTGGTTTCAGCTGAGCTGGCCGGTTTTGTTGAGTTATTTGGTACTTCTAAGAGACTACTTAGTAAGGCGATGCTCTGCTGTGCAGTCTGATAGACTCCAGCAAAGAACTTGTTAGGATCAAAATCAATGTCGGTTTCGCTGGCATCATCCTCATTAGTATTTTCTTCAGTGTTTTCTTGTTCACTTTCAAATCTGTGAAAAAAGGGAGAGTTTGAAATTGTACTTCTAATTTATTTCTTATCTTAATTATTGAATTTTTAAAATGTCAATTTGTTAGCTTTCTGCACTTGATAAATATATATTTGAGCAGTATATACCATGATAGTAACAATAAAATATGTATGTACATTTTCGTTTTAAATAAAAATATATGGGAATTACCTATGTAGCTATATGGTAATTACGGCAACACCATAATAGATAAATATATTGCATTGATCGTTGTCACAAAATAAGACAACTGTTGACCACGCCCAAAGTAACATCGCATAAATTTCGTGCAATTCTGAGGTATCCAGTAGTACCTACTACTGGATACCTTAGAATAGCCCAGTACAGGTAGTACCTATTAGGTGATTATATTATCATGTATACTTTATTATTGAAATTTATGAATTAATTTTTAATATAAAAGCTTTAGTTATAACTTTATTAAATTTTAAATCTAGTCTTTGTGAAATTGATACAACATACGCAATCATGTGTTATCTCTATAGTTTTATTGTAGATATAATATTATTTTATAATGCTTGAAATGATTATCTCAAATAACGTGTGACACGGAGTTACGTCTAATTAAGATAATGTTAGTAATTTTTTATTAGAATATAAATGGTGAAGTTGGTGTGATTTAAAGTGACGTTTATCACTTTTGGTCACATTATCAAGGTACTTTTTATTACAGATTAATTTTCTGTCATTTTTTTATGATTCATTGTCAGAATGATTATACATATTAGGTATTTTTACTATTATTCTAAATTCTATTTCGAGACTGAAGTCGTGCAAAGGTATGTCGTCAAATGAGTTTTTAAATTTATGCATAAAAACTTACAAATCACTTGGTGGTTCTCCCATTTCCATTCCAGCATCATTGGCTTTGAAGCAACCTAAAGGAATTTTGTTCTGGGACAAGAAAATGGTTCCCGGTTCAAGATGAACGCATCCTCGGAGGCCAGCAGCAGAGTCAGCAGTGGGAGCCATACGAGTGAAGACTGCACACATTTGGAATAACATGCTCATTACCAAACATATAGGGCCTGGGCTGGTCACTGTAATTTGGAAATTTTATATTTTATTTTCATGTTATATATTAAAACCTACACATATTTTATTTATTACGAACTGGTAAACAGTTATTATAGTCAGTAATTTCGGTGTACGTCATATCTTCCCTTTTCCATCTGAAAACTTTATAATGTTATCATTTTTGGAGAATATATAAAAATTATCTACTTAGAACTAGAGTTCTAAGTAAG